>PVIC010005231.1:0-58737 GCA_004025085.1 Thryonomys swinderianus
CCGCGGAAAAGCTGACACCAGTGTGGCCTTATCTTAGCAAACTAAAACCTGAATCCCAGCTAGCAACTGGCAGGACCTTATTATTTGGCATTTCAGAATTTATGAACAAAACTCTTTCCTATTTCTGTGCTAATGTGTGACACAGAACAAGTGCTGGTGAGCTGAATAATTAGCTTAATAAACTCATTGTTTAAAAAAGCAGAGGACTTTCCTTTAGATGGTATCCGGGGGCTGTGGAAGAAAGCCTTTAAAAGCAAGGGCATAGCACAATCCCTGAACGAGTAACCTATGTTAGACACAGATAATGTATCTGTAAAAGCACAGGCAGCTCTAAAGCAACAAATAAAGAGGTTTTAGCTAAGGGGAGAGCAGAGAGAGTTTAGGGCACAGTCTCAGGCTGTTTTCATGTGGGATCACAGCTCACTCCCTTCACGTCTCTATTTGGCAAGAGCAAGAATCAAAGAGGGGAAACACTCCCATAAGTTAACCGACCGACTAACTCGAAAGCTCAGACCTTCAGAGCATACGCCGCCGCCCGACACCGCTGGGACACGAACTGCCTGAACAACCCGACCCGAGTCGGCCAGAGCCACAGGCTCTGGAAGTGGACTGTCCGCCATGAAATGACTCTGGCACTGCCTTGGCTTTGCACCAGTGAAGCCAATCATCTGACCGCTCTGCATTTATTCTTCTCACATACAGTGAAAAGAACCATAAATGATACCTTAGGCCCCTTCCTGTTCTAAAATCATTTTCAGATTCTAAGAGGATTAAATCCAGAGAAAGGACGCATGTTAAACTAGGCCTCGATGGCTAAATCCCTCAACCTGGGGCACGGAGAGAGGCTTTCTATACAATCGCTTCTAATGACATAAAGAAGTAACCGGGAGCTATGATAAAGTACAGTCACTTCCACAAAGACTGATTTCCTCACAATATTTAAAATCGGCATCATTCTCAGACGCAGGTTATTTTCCATAAAGACTCAAGAGGCAGTGGCAGCGGCTGCCAGCCCCACACGCTCCTCCCATCTCCCGCAGACCCGGCCTTGGTGGCGGGTGCCCACTTCTTCTTCCCCGCTTTGTGTAACCCAAGGCTGGGACAAGGCCTGGACTTGAAAACGATGTGTCTCTCCAAAAGTTACATCGTGCACAATGTAAGGTAAGGATAAGTCATCTCTGTTTCTTGAGAAGGAAAAAAAAGGAACAAGGAACAGTTACAAAGTGTTTTCAAATGTAGTCAGATCAATCGGAGCATTAAATCTACGAAGGAAGGCAAACGAAATCCAAACTCACGGCCCCGAATTCTTGTTACCGTGACCGATGGTTGTTCTAGAACACCATGGTCTAGTAATACCCAGGTTTTCTTTTTCTTGGAAAAACGGCGTTGTTCAGGCCTGTTTCCCTCAGCACAGACACACGGCAGGCAGCCGAGACGCCGGTCAGCTCGGAGCTAACAAGTCCCGTGACGGGAGGAGGAGGAGGAAGCCACTGTCACGGCCACCAGCTCTGGGTTGGGAGGTGCGTGGAGGGCAGGGCCTCAGAGCGCAGAGAACTGACCCTGGAGGGCTGTGAGGGGCAGCTGGAGCAGCCGGGTGCCAGGCGGCACACCCTAGAGCACGTGACAGCACGGTCCCACCCGGGAACAGAGAGCACTGAGGGGACTGTCCGTGCTGCAGACAGGGGTCCCTCACCAGGGTGCAGAGGGGGAAACAGGGTCAGGGCACACACTGTCACACGGGCACCTCCAGGAATCCCTGCCGACAGCAAGGCCCACGGGGGCTCAGCCTGGCCAGGGTGGCGCAGCTCTGCAGACCCTGTGCCCACCCTCTGTGCGTTCTCAACCATCTCCGTACTGCCTACCACCCTCCGGGCAGTGTAAACACCACGGGAGTGGTTGTTACATGGCAATGTTCACAGTCCTGAGAAGGAATCACCATTCCGCTGCACAGGCTGCACACGGACATAGCTCCCTCCGCCCTCCCCGTCCACAGCTGGGTGAGTCCTGGGCCCAGCGTGGCAGCCAGGTATGGAGATGGCCAGGGGCACATGCAGAGGCAGGCGCGGCCCTGGAAAGCACCCAGGACAGCAGGAGAAAGGAGCCCTCGGAAGGGATGGGACGGAGGGGCCAGCACCCAGGAACCACAACAGACAGGGCAGGTGAGGACACATTCTGGGAAGAAGGGGGTGCTGACGGGCTCCCGGGAGGTCCAGCAAGACAGATGGGGCATCGCTTCTGGCCAGAGCCACCCCGGTGCGAGCCCAGCAGGGCCGGAAGACCGCGCCCAGCGAGCAATGGCCAGGAGGCACAAGCAAACACTGAGCCGGCAGCAGCACGTCCACCTGCAGGGGAGGGCCAGAGCAGCAGAGCTCAGGAGCCTCTCCCACGCACCCCCTCCTCCCGCGCGCCCCCCGGCTCCCGCGCGCCCTCTTTTCCTACACAACATTACACACAAGGACTGGGTCTCACAAAGGGGAGCCGAGGGGAGAAGACTGGGCCCCGCGTCAACTTGAGGCGCGTTCTCCACCGCCAGGCAGCCGTGCTGGTGCCAGGGTTGCCTGTGGCACAATGTACGCGTGCCCCTCCCCCCAAACCCGGGGACGGAGCTCTCCCAGCGCAAGGTGAGGACAGCAGCGGCGGAGTCGCGCTTACACCTCATGGGGGCAGATCTGGCCCTTCTGCCCTCACACGATTCCCTGGCTAAACCCTGTCTGTCCAAAGGCTTCTCCGATATCACAGAGAGAGCAGAGCGCTCATGATAAGATTTTTTTAATATAATTGCTTCATAAGCTTACTCTGTCCTAAGAAATAGCAATAAGCAGCAACGCATGAAAATGGTACCATGAGGAATACTGAATATTAAAGTATATTACTGTCTATTGCAGCTGTTCTCTTACTTAAATCATTTTCATTCACGTGAGTTCTCCTGTGGAAGTAAATGCGACACAGATATTTCAGTGGGATCCCCACCTCGTGTCTTTTACTGGGCCATGGGGAATAAAATCAGAGCTTTCATCAAAACATTTCAGGCTGCTGTAGGTCAGCTTAGCTGCTGTCTGGACACAGAAGGGGTAATCTGAACGGGGCGGGGGCCGTCTCCAGGGCACTGCTCACGTCCGGGTCCCCTGTGACTCAACGCTTCCTGGAAGGGCAAACGTGGAGAAGATGCCACCAATTTCAATTTGTTTTTAAAGACACGAAGGTGATTTTGCCCCATCAGATACGAATCCAGCACGGGAAGCCACGGCACCTGCCTTCTCCCATGCAGCACTTCCGGGACCGAGCCCACGTTCTGACAGACGGCAGCCGCTCAGGAGACTCTGTCCGGCAGACAAGGCCCTCCAGAGCGGGAAAGTACTCAGCGCCCCGAGGAAAATGATCGCATTTGGAAAAACTGTCTCAGAAACTTACTGCTGCACATCCTGCATTTACCACCTCGTAGGATTTAGGTTAAAGATGAGTTAGTGATTTGGAACCGTGATCAGTGCTATGCAAGGGCGTCAGGTAAGGGCTGGGGACGCAGCTGGGTGTAAAGCACCGGCTGAGGATGCAAGACTCTGGGTTGGAACCACACACACACACACTCAGGACCAGGCCAGTACCCTGCCCAGCGTGGCTCCCATACTAATCTTATAGCAGTGGGCATCTGTCCTGAGCTTTCCTTTCTGAGACTGTTAGTTTACACTTGCTCTTGAAGCAGGCATGTCAGCACACACCTGTCATGCAGCCCTCCGGGAGGATGAGGCAGGAGGGTTACCAAGTTCAAGTGTAGCCTGAGCAAATTAGCAAGATCCTATCTCAAAATAAAAATAAAAGAAGGCTAAGGATGTAGCTCAACCCCCAGCACAGGCAGGGGTTGTTTTCCTATTGTAGAAACTAGTTTGGTGCCGGCACACTCCACCTTTGGCAAGGGTAGCAATGGGGACGTAAGCCGGGGCCCTTCCAAGATCGGGCCTCCACCGAGTCCCCGCTGCGTGGAGGAGCGTGTCTGCTTTGCCCAGTGATGGTGTCGCAGGCCCAGCCGAGCGGTCATCACACAACTTTACATAGCACATGGGGTTGAAAATTAAGAGCAGAACAAGGTACATATATTCTGCTAGTCACTTCTTGGATTTTAAAATGTGAGATCCGAGCATCAACCACACAACCGCACTATCCGGCAAGCTCTGCCTGCAGCCTGACTCACTTCTCCAGATGGCACAGCACCCCTAACGGACGCTCACTACGGCACCCAGGAGCACTCACTGCTCACTCCCAGATGCTCTGCTCACCCCGCACAGGGGACACTCCTCCCCCACACCGCAGGGAACTTGGTTCCAGTGCCGGGATCCAGCCCAGGGCCCCAAGCACGCTAGGCCAGGGCTCCGCGGCTGCAGCCTGAACCAAAGGCGGTCGGTCCCTGGGAGGAGGCAGCCCTGAGCGGGAGCTGCAGGCTCCAGCCCAGACAGGGGAGCCCCAGGGAGAGGCCAGGCTGCTCCCAGGAGACACAACAAGTGCCAGGCAGCTGCTTCTCCCCAGGAGGGCTGCCAGGAGACAGCTGAGGAGAAGGGGAGGCTCCGGCCGAGAGGACCCAGGGCTCTCCGCTGAGGCGGCGCTGACTCCGAGACACCCTGGCCACACACACAGCGAAGAAGACGGACGCAGTCCGCCGCAGATCAGCCCCGGCACGCAGAACCCACACAGGAGTGCGGAGACGTCCTGCAGCCGCAGAACCGGGAACGAGCCCGTCAGCCAGGCCCGCGGCCCTGGGGCCGGGTTTCTACCTCGTGGCACTTGCTGATCCGCCGGGCCACGATGAGCTGGATCATCCCGCGCTTGTTTCCCTCGGTGGACATGGACCTCCTCAGGGTTTCCATGGCGTCCTGGTTTGTCTTGCCCAACAGGGACTCTCCATTCACTGCTATCAGCTGGTCGTTCACCCGCAGCCTCCCGTCCTGGGAGAAACAGGTGAAAGAAGTGCTGTTCAACAACAGTTCTGTGAAAGGAATTCCTCTGCTTTCCGCTGAAAAAATTACAACAAAGCCAGGAAGAGGGCCGGGGAGCTAATCCGAGTGGATTATGCCCAAATGAACACTAACATAATGAAATCCAAGCAGCCATTGGGGTCTGTGTCTATTTCAATCATTTATACATTTGTAAATCAAGTCATTATCATAATCTGTTTACCAAACAGCATACTAATTCAAAGGACACAAAGTGATTACTTTCTTGCTTCCAGAAAAACCTACAGAGGTTATTTATAACCCAAGACCTGTGAAAGCTCAAGGCAGCTAGACGAGAGTGACAGACAGACGTGGCCCTGCACAGCCAGCCAGGAACCTCTCCCGCTGAGACACAGGACAAGGCCCCACCGGCAGGCGGGCGGGCGGGCGGGCAGGCAGGGAGGGAGCGAGGGAGGCCAGCCTTTACTGGACACCAGGACCTCGCTGGGCCTCCACACAGACGCTCTTCCTCTACCTGGCAAGACCGCGTCGCCCTGGTGATCAGGCTGCAGACCCCACCCCGGGACCCACCCTGACGTCTCTCCTGGGGTCTGACCCCTTGCTAGCAGTATATGCTTTCAAGATGGGCATGGGAGGAAGACATTTCTATCAGCAGATGGACATTCACGAAGCGGACATGGGCTTACTTTGGACGCTGCTCCTCCATTGATGATGGACTTGACAAAGATTCCCAGGTCTGCGTGGTTCTCTTTGGACCGGTTCCCTTTGACACTGACCCCAAGACCGGCGGACCCTGAGTCATTAAGCGGAACTTCAAACGTGAGAAACTCCCTGGTGCCATCGGGTGTGAGAACAACGTCCTCCTCTTCGGCTTTCTAGTAAACACAGAACAAAATCGCACAGCACATTTTATTCCACTGTCTCCCTCTCACAGCTAACTGCTTTAAAAACCTCTAATGAGCAGCTTCTGAGTCCTTAGACATCTCCGCCCCACTCAGCGATCTATGCAACAGTGTGTCTGCACCCATCCAATGATTCCTAGGACCTGCTGCTAATATTTCCTGGAGACTCTTCTTTCAGTCATGAAACAAACCTAAACCAGATTCTGAGATGTACGGGGAGAAATGCAGCAGAAGGATTCGAGACGTGGGAGATTCCTAGAGTTTGGGATTATTTGGTTTTGGGTCTGTTTATATGTTCTAAACCACAAAAGAGAAACAGTACAGAAATGTAAATAAATAAGCATGATTTGATTTCCCACTGCTTGCCATTAGAAAGTTTCAGTGTTATTAATGGTTTATCGCTCCCTACTGGTACATATTTTGAAATCTCAGGAACAAATCCCTGTGGTAAGAACTCAACAGCAAAACCAGCTCAGGTTTGGAGACACTAAAGAGTTTTAACCCTCAACATCTGTGAGACAAACTGGAGAGAAACCACATTGGGGAAACAATTTCTAGAATCTCGTATCACGTGTAATACAGCTGGGAATACCATTCAAGCACTGCTGTTAAATTAGTTATGTATCACAATTTAATTTCATGATTATAGTCACCAAGAACAAAAGGAGGCAGCTTTGAAATACAATACATGTGGAATTGCAAATTCTTATTTATTCCCCTGAAAAGGAGGGGAAGAAAGGGACCCGTAACGTGTACCCCAGCGAGACAGCACCGGGACACATCCTGGCCCCGAGAAGGCCCCACCCCGGGAGAGGAAGCAGCCGCTGCGGCTCCCCCAGCTCACGTGGGTTGTTTCCTCCCAGGGCCCAGCCCCTGCTCCAACCCCACGTCCAACGGCCCGGCAGCTAAGTGGCGGATCAGGACGCGGCGCCTCCTGGAGTCCGGCGGCCTGTTCTCTCTCTCTCTCTCTCTCCCTAATTCTGAAGCATTTCTGAACTGAGATCTGCTCGGTTTCCACTGAAGTTATCAAGTTAGAGTGGAAGAAGGGTAGAGAGAGGCAGAGAGGAGATGCAGGACCTCACATCTTAAAACGTGCTTCAGAGAAAACCTTCAGGCCACAAAGTTACCTGAGTTGCCCACAGAGCCTCTAAGCGCCCCTCTGTACTCCCCACTTTTGTCCCTTTGTTTGTTTTTCTTCCAGGCCCCTCATACCCAAACCCCTGAGAGCAGGCTCTTAGGATAAAAGGGAGCAACCTTCAATCCATTAAGATGAGGACACAGATTCAAAGGGACCAAACCGGTTTTTAGACAAAACATCTTAGATTGGCCAACTCAAAGAAAACCCCCAGATCGTATACATACGTCCCCGGTGACAGGCCCTGGTGCTTCTCTCCCCCACATGCCTGTGACCCATTTTCTCAACGTGCACTTCTTTCTTAGCAGAGTAAAATCTGTCTACACCACTCACTGATGTGCCTGAAATTCCCTTGTGTGATCTCAGCCAAGACCCTACATGGCCAGTTGAGTTCAAATCCCTCTCTCTCCTTCTGGGGACTCCTGGGGTCCTGCCCGGGACCACAGGGCACAGAACAGGACAGAGACAGAGGAGAATAGAAGGTAACTTTTAAAGAGACTGCTCTAAAACAACTTTCACCTACCATAAAAGTTGGCTCTTGTAGAGGAAGTAAAACAGGCTGATTTTTATTATCCTTTGTACACTCCACCAGACTTCTGAGATTCTATAAGAGCCAAACTCAAAGAAATAAAATCATTTTTAAAGGAATGTGGGGATTTCATATGTAACTTCAGATGTCTCTAATAATTTTTGGAAGTATGTAATTGTACATATATGACCACGTACTTCCAATAATTATGATTTTTTTAAAATATAAGACAGTGAAATACTATTTTTAAATCTTCAAAGCCATTAACACTGTTATCTGCAGAGTAACATTTGTAATTTACTAATATTCAGTGCAGACATTTTACAAGTATCTTTGGAGGGAGGGCTGGTGCCAGGCTGGGGTCAGCCCCAGACTGCAGAGGGCAGAACGCTCCTTCCGCCTCCTCACAGGGTGGCCTGATAGTTACTAAGGATGAGACCATTTCAGTAAAAGTTGTGCATCTTTTAAAACGTGAGCACAAAATAGCAAGTAGAGAAGCTACAGGGCAATTGCTAGGTTTATGTAAAGTCAAATACATTTTAACCTTAAATTCTGAAGAGTGCCTCAACTTGCACATTAAAACCAGTTTCTTGAACTTAAAATACTCTCAAAGAACAATAATAATGCAAACAGAACTAATGTGCTGGAGATAGATAAAGATCAAATGCTCATTTCTTTATCGGACCGAAGTACCTTGAGGTGCACATTTTGTTTTCTGTTCAATGATGTTCAATTGATTTTTTATTTTTACCCATATGGCTCAAAACAATCAAAGAGAACTAAGTCACGTCTTTCTGTGAACAAAGCACATTACACCGATGCAAAGCTGTCACAGACCCACGGCGCACGGGGCCTGGAGACGGGGCTCAGCGGCAGCACAGCTGCGACCGTGGGTTTCAGCCCCAAACCACAAAGAGTCCATCAATCAGTGAAAACTCACAATAAATTCTGCTATCTGAAATATGAAAGAGCATCACTGTAATCAAAACACACCATACCGTACCTTCTACGCGAGATCTCAAAAGTAAATTTATTTTGCTGATTAGTATTTTTTTTACCAGAAGTAGTGAACTGAACAGGTTCCACGTCCACAGGAGCACAGACACGGGCCACTGCCTGTGCTTCCTCCCCTCAGGCCCAGAAGGAACTTAACTGCCACTCACGGATTTGGTTCGGCAATTGGCTTTTTCATGTTTAGTGATGATGACATTTCCATAACACCTTACATCTTAAAATTGTCATATTTTCCTACTTGAAAAAGTGAAGACAGGACCTGACTATGAGAAGAAAGACTTGAATCAAGTGGGAGTCCCTCCGGCCGCCACCCTCTAACCCTGACCCGTCCTGCGTGGGAGCCCGTTGTTTATCGTGAGGACGGAAAGGCTCGGCGACCGCTCCGCCAGCGTGCCGAGGTGCGAGGCCCGGTTAGCCTTAGCAACAGCGAAGGGCAACTGTGGGCATCCGCTGGCTCCTCACGACTGCTCCATTTGGCTCTTTGCTTATCCCTGAAGTGACTACCAGCTTTTAGAACTAACTCTCTGTACAACATTCAGAAACTTGGTCTGCGCAAACCACCTCAAATGTTGTATTAACCTGAGAAGTTCTGCGTCACCCTGGCAGGGCAAACTCTGCCTCCTGTCATGAAGTAGGAGCTGCCGTTCTAGCACCTCAATATTCTATTCTGAAACTTATCAACTGTTCAAGTTCTTTCTGCAACAATCCATAAACCCACCTGCGTGAGTCACGTGTGTGTGGTCCTGGCACTCGCACACACACGCACATGTCACAGCTTCAGTGTTTTGCCATCAACCCAACCTGTCAGCTCTTTTTTCAGTCCTCTCCTGGCATCCACCTAGCGCAGCAGAAGCTGGGAGTGGGCATTGGAGAAGCTACTCTACTCTGCACTCTGAGAAGAGCAGGAAGGAAGCGCATGTCTACCTGCGGGGAGACGGAAAAGCCCTCACAGTGGCCCCAGGAGCCAGACAGCACGGCCGCCCACCGGTGGCTCTGAATCTGCAGGCACCCGGAGGCCCAGCCTGGGAAGGGACAGCCGATCAGGTTCGAGAGCGGGAAAATAAGCAAAGGAAAGCAGCATGAGCCGCTGGATGTAAAGATTTTGATGAGAATACATAAGAAGTGAACAGAGGCGACAGAAACACACACTAAGACCGTATGTGACGGGAAGGAAAAGCAGCATCTGACTTGGGCTCTGCCGAGAGAAGGCTCAGCGAGTGTCAGTCCACCTCATTCAGCGACTCCTACATCTATCCTGCTCGCTGAATTGATAATGGAAGGACGGCCCTCTCCCCTGCCAGAGGGAGCAGAACAAAAGCTGTGCCTTCGAGACAGACAGGACCAGGAAGTCAGTTTCTGTGTTCAAGAGTCACCTCTTACTGGAATGAAGGACAGCAAATTAACCTATCCACAAAAATTAAGTGTTGAAGTTTTTCTTTAATGCAAAAACAACCGTAGAGGTCTGGTGAAAGGAGCACACTTTTGTGCTGCCAGCAAATGCATAAAGAAATACGATCTTTGTCCGAGGTCTCACTAGGCTGCCCGGGCTGGCATAAATCTGTGGTCCTCACACTCCAGCCTCTCAGAGGGCGGAATTACAGACTTGCTACCCGGCTGGCTAAAAAGTCTCTACCATCTGTAGACTGCTAACTCAAAAATGTTACTGTCAGCAGAAATACTGCTGAAAAAGCCAATTGTGATCACATAGAAGATTTATCTGTGAGGGTGTAGTTTCATTAAACAAACAAAAGTTGACACTAAGTACATTACGATACACCTATATGGTGAACACCAATCAGCCAATGAAGTGCTAAAAACTAAAGAGAAGAACACTTATGTCTAGAGAACCGGGTTCTACCCTGTGAATTTTCACGTGAGTTTGTCACCCACAATAAGCCTCAACAGTCTATTTGTGTAAATTATTTAATGTCTGTCTTCCTACGCCAGCAGAGGCTTCACAAGTAAAGGATTTACAGTGCTCATTAGCTCTGTCTGGGACATTTATTAGCTACAGGATGAGTATCTAGACTTCATATATGTTAGCTACATAGGCAAAAAAGAAAATTATGAAACAAACATACCAAAACAAAGACACAAAAATTGCAGGCGAGTTTAGTATTCTCATGCATTTGGTTGTATTTTCTACTATCATACAAACATTACATTACACCTGAGTTGTGTAATGTGAAAAAAAAACCACAGTGCACGGTTACTTTCGTGACCATGGGAAGAGACACACGGGTGCACACAAAACATGTGCATGCCATGGGGGAGGAAGAGCAGAGGGTAGATGCCCAGGCAGGGCAGGATGGGCTACAGGAGGGTCACAGCCCAGTGCCCGAAGACAGTAACAAAACTCCATGCTTGACAGAAGGTCCCAACATTCTCACACTTGGTAGGAATCTTGTAGAAGTTAGAGAATGTAGTAGTTCAACACCGAGCAATTAAACAATATGCAGGCACTGCAGTCAAATTAAAACTTTGGTAGTTCAAAAGAATTTTTAAAACTGAATTTTTTTTTTTTTTTAGAAAAAATAATGCCGATCAAATTTCCTGCTCCCTTAAGTCCTACGTTTTGATCTGTCTCTGCTGCAGGCTGATTATTTATGCCGCTGGTGCTCATTTTGAAGATTAACCAGGCTTACTAAATTAAAATGTCACATCTGGCTTTACTGTGTTTCTTCCTAACTTGAACGATACATGCCAAATAATTTTTTAAAGATTTTCAAATATTTTCTAGATAATATGAATGAGAAAATAATTTAGTTATTAATATTTATCCCTATAACTATCCAAAGAAACATTACACAAATCCAAACTGAGTAATAGTCTCAGTATAATTCACTCACTAAAAATTGAATATCTGCTCAAAGTAATTCCCTTTTAAAAATGAAAAATTAAAAGAAATGTTCCAGGTTAAAAAAAAAAACACTAAAGAAACATAGCAACTAAAAGCTATAATGATCCTGAATTGGAAGCTAGCCTGAATTCTATGCTTGTGCATTATTTATTCATTAAGCCCTATATTCCTGTGTGCTGTAACGGAAAGTGATTTGTATAATGGGTAGTTAGGGTACTGTTAAACCATTCTCGGTACACTGATTTTGAGAACTACAACAGAGTTACACAAGAAAATCTTTTTGTACCTAATCTGTACATACTGAAGTGTGTGGGGGTCAGGGAAACAACTAACTTCCAATTTGGAGAAAAATCATACCGGGGGAAGAAGGGAAAGAGGAATGGAAGGGAAAGAGGGAAGGAAACTCTCCAACAAATGTGGTAAAATATGTGCGACAGAGAACATGAGTGAAGAACCCACAAAAGTTTTGACTTTTCGGGGAAAAAAAAAAAAATGCTTGCTAATTAATCCAGAACGGGCTCATATACCTAAAACGGTCTTTCACTTGAAGAGTTCAATAGCTTAGTAGTAAGGATACATAATAATAAAGATACCAATTTCATTGCCGTGTTGTCTAAGTAGGACAATAAAAAATAAGGACGATCTATGTCCTAAATGGAAACACCTTAAACATAAAACACATTCTCTTACTACAGCAGTGGTGGGCAAACTCCACATTAATTCCTCAGAAACTCCCACAACGACTCACTACACACAATGCTTCTAGGATCCCCCTAAAATGAGGAGACGGCTGTTCTCTCTCGCTCTTGCCCTGACTGTTTTAAAATGAGTGTGTGTCGGGTGGGAAGTTCCCATGCAGCAAGCGACACCACCTCCTGCCAACCGTGATGTGCGGTGCCATGGCCGGCGTGCCCTGGATTCCCGCAGAAAACTGACAGGGAGCCTGTGCGCGGGCCTGTGCGCTCCGGAGGACAGGGAGGCGTGTGCTGGCCGGACATCACAGAGCCTGCGGCCCGGGCGAGGGGGTGACAGCTCTCGGCCCGAGGCTCCGGCTGCTGTGCTTGGCTGTAACTAACAAGTGCAGCCACATGTGCTCTGCCGGAAGCGCAGGCAGTGACTGCCCAGGCTCCCGCACAGCACGATGCAGCAGCTTTCTGAAAATAGCCCAACAACAGTAACGCTGCGCTCCCCACAGGGAAAGCCTGAGAAGCCTCTTTGTGGACAAATTCTCACTATGTGGTAGTTCAGGCTGGTCTGGAACTCACAGCCACCCTCCTGCCTGAGCCCCCAGTGCTGGGATTACAGCATGCGCCACCATGGCTGGCACATTTTGAACTCTTGCAGTTTAAGCCCACTTGCATATAATCTCTATAGTCTATCATCTTTGTTTTTGTGTACTAGGGATTGAAGGCATGGTCGTTCCCACTGAGCTTAGCCTTAGCACTTTTTCTTTCTCTGTTGAATACGTTTTACTTTTTAGCACAGTTGTTGCTACGTCATTGAGTTGTCCAGGCTGGGTTCAAACTTGCCAACCTGCTGCCTCAGCCTCCCCAAGGGCTGGGGTGATAGACATGTGCCGCCACACCTGGCTCCTCATTGTTCGAAAGCTCACCTTCTACCAGTAACTCACAGACAGTTCAGCACATTCCTTACAACATACAATCACACACACACTTCTGCTCCTCCTCCCTAAGAAATCCTGACACACTTAAGTATTACCAAGTTCTACGTGGACATCCATGAGTCCCCAACCATGTGAATTACAAAGGAAAATGGGTCTGGCCAGGACACACACCAGGTGCACACGGGCCTTTACTGAAGAACTCAGCATCTTCCAAGCCAGGCGTGGTGCCTCACACCGTAGCCTCAGGACTTACGAGGCTGGGGCGGCAGGACCACCACAAACCGGAACCAGCCTGGGCTATACAGTGAGTTCAAGGGAAACCCTGCTGCAAGAAAAACAGAAAGAAAAGAAAAACCACAAGAAGGAATTCAGCATGTTGTGCAGTTTTTAATGGGTAATTTAGAGATTTCAATCTCCCACTTTCATTTATACAAATAATACACATTTGGAATGAGTACAGTGGACTTCTAGAAATTCAAAAGATCCACTAACCACTGACCCTATTTCCCTAAGCTTAAGGATGCTCATTTCTCTGAGTCAGCTGTAGGGAATGATCAGAAACAACCATTTCAATGAACCTATCCCCAGCCCATCAGGTGTTTTAGGACCTATCTCTTCTCCTGGTGCTTAAAACTGCTCAAAAATTGAAACACTATCAGTAAAGGTGAATGATGAAAAAAGAAATGTCTACAAATATAGACAATGAGACAAATAGGATGAGGAACCAGAGGGAGGGAGAACTCATTTCCAGCCAAGGAAAACCGCGTGAAACAGGCGTTTGAAGTGATCTGCCATGTGCACGGGCAAAGGAGGGGCACCTGCAAAGCCAGCCACTGCCCTGGGCAGGGGCAGAAAGGACCGAGGGGCCGCGGTGCAGAGCACGGGCTCCAGCAGCGGCCACACGTCCTTGGTCACACAGTGTGGTCTAATCAGATGCTGTCTTGTTCATTTATTTAGTCTAGTACCCTTTAATCATAGTTTGTCAACAACCAGTGTGGAAATCATACAGCAGTGCCTCAAAACCTTTTTTCCACATTTTAAACATTCCATGTACCAAACTGTTGCCCGAAAACCCAAAAGCCAACACTGAAGGGAGACAAATCCTACCCTGCCGACTGCAGAGACAACCTGACTTCATTCTTGGTCCTAAGAGTTGGGGCGCCCTAAATCTAATTCTTTTCTGCTGTGCTTTAAAGAGGAAAATAATAGCAACAAAGTCATGGATATTGGAAAGATTGCATAATTCCCATAAAGAGCTTAGCACAATAACAGATGAATAAATGTCAGCCACTGTAGTATTGCATTTTTATAAGCAACGTTAAATATGAAAAGCCTGTGCGCAGTACCTGGCTGTGACAGCTCCCTCCTTCGGGGAAAGAACCAGACACAGAACACCACTGCCAAGGGCCTGGCCGATGCCCACGGTGAACACGCGACACTTCCTACCCTTTCCCAACTCAGACAGGTTTAGACCTTAAAAGACGTAGTTCATAGGAGTAGTCATCTAAAAAGTTCTATGCTGTTTAGATTCCAAACCCCAAAGACATGGCAGCCCTTAGCCCAAGTGTCACATTGAAAATCCTTTCCTTAGTATTTGTCTTGCATCTGATCCAGGGTATAGTTACTGTTATTTTTTTATTTTAATGTATAAAAAATACATGTTCCTTGCCTCAGAATGGCATTACATCCTGATAAACCCATTGCAAGATGAAAATACTATCAGTTAATTCACCTAACTTAATTCACCTAACTTACTAAACACTCACAGCTCGACTGGCCTACCCAAAATGTCATCAGACACTTGGATTAGCCCATGCTGGTCAAGAATCACCTGAGTCTATTATGAAAGCGTTGATAACTCCTGGGGTTTCACTTCCCAGCTGCACGTGGAGAGAGAAAGGTGGGTCCATATGCACTTCTGCACCGTTACACAACTAAAAATAGTCACCTTCCATCAATATCTCTGGGTGTAAATGCATGTGTGTGCAATCGTTTGATCACACTGACAGGTCTTTAGTATCAAAATGTAATGTGGGCACTGTCACATGTAATATCTCCCGCGATTTTCGGTTCTTTGGCAGCCGGAAATAACCTAACCTATGAATCTGATCGGGTTCTGATTTGTGACCAGAATCGTGGAAAAATTAAGCTTGTGAACTGGAGATGCCACTATATGTAAAAAATAAAAAATAAATAAAACTTTAATGAGTGAATGATGGGTGGCGGGGAATAGCTGAGAGGCGGACAGTAGCAGACAGTAGCTTACTGTTCCCGTCACCCCAAAATGAGGCAAACACATAAATTTTTTTTTAAACACATAAATTCTTAAAGTAAATGATGAACTGTTCTAAACACTACATAGACTGTATCATACTACTGATTTAAAACACCACCTTCCCACGCGTATCAGTACCACGCCCTGTCCTCATCTGTGTTAAATGGTCCGCTGTGCACATGCGCGGCCACACTCCCCTGGTGCACGCACCGTGTGCCACAGCACTTGCTCTGTCAAGATCAGCTTCTCTTGTGCTCCACGCTCTCTAGACTCTATCCCCCATGTCCCCAGCTCCTAACCCACATCCTCCCCACCATACGAACACCACTGTGTTTTCAGGACACATTACTGGCCTATTTATTTTACAAACAACACTCTGAGGTTATGATCCTACGAGACTCATGCTTGTTCATGTGGAATATTCTCAGGGGGTTTAGTGAGGTTCCATCGAGGCCCAACTCACCCTCTGGTACTAGAAGGACGGAATATTTGAAAACAGCGCTCTGTTTTGCAGCTCATGAGTCCGTACAAAAATGAAACCTGCCAATTATGTTCCACATTTCTATCTTCACTCATCCTGGTTTTCGCGACAGTTTTGGAAAGAGACGTACAGTGGTACCCGCTGTGGACACACTGTGCTGTCTGGCAGACAAAAGTCCCCGAGTGACAGAATGAGCAGCAGGCGAAGCTCAGTATCAGTGCCAGACGCCCCTCCTCTGCGCCCCAGGGCGCTCCACGGATACTGAGCTCATCCAGCCCCGCCCGCCCCGAGAGTTCCGCTTCAAGAGCCCAGCGTCCCTCCTTCCGGTCCGAACTGGGGTTCACGTTTGGAACAGAAGAGGCCAGGTCTGCTCGATCACCCGGGCCAACGGCACATAGCTTCGAAGGAGGGCAAAAATCCCTTCTGTCCCCGGGCGTGGTGGCTCACGCCTGTCAACCCAGCATTCGGGAGGCAGAGACAGGAGGATTGCTGAGTTCCAGGCTTGCCTGGACTACATAGTGAGCTCAGGGCCAGCCTGAACTACAAAGCGAGACCCTGTCTCAAAAAAAAAAAAAAAAAATCCCTTCCGTGGTCACTGTGACGACTGCGTGTGGCCTCCCCACTGACACGTCATTCTAATTTTCCCGTTTACAATATTCTGTTATTGGACTCACTTTGCCCTTGCTTTCTTCGCTGCCTGATTCAAAGGTTTCTCAGAATTCACTTTTTCCCATTTTACAGCAATGTATGGCGCTTCACAACTCATGAAATATATTGCGTATGGGTGAAAATACTAACTTCAAGTTTTGGTCCTTCATATTATACAAGTTAATAGTAAATTATTCTAATGGGTCTTTGTTGTGCATGTCTGAGCAAAAATAATTACAAGATCTATTCCACTCAGGGCAGTAATCGTAAATCTTTTTAAAGTAAGATCACCGTGAGAAAAGGCAGGACAATTCACTTCATATTTAATTAGTAAGAAGTTAGTCTCATTTATCTTTTCAACAACTGTATCCTGCAAAAGACAAAACTCTTACCGTTTCTTTGGGAATCTGCATCTGGCTTGGCTCTGCATTCTAGAAGAATTGAAGAAAAACATAAATACAGGCTGACCAAAGCCATCTACAACACACAGGGCATAACGTTTTCCTAGAGGAAACTGTGTGGGTTCTTAACCCCATGAAGCCGAAGAGGGTGGATTTGGTGAGGGCTGTCGCACAGCCCCTCTTCCAAGCCTCAGCGACGTGTGTGGCACCGGGTAGGTTTCGGAGTCTGCGCTCTCTGCGCGCTGCTCTTTCACAGCACACCACGGACTGGCTGGGGAAACAAATCTCACCCCACTGCTCTCCGACTTGGAGCACTGTCTCTGACTTCTTCACTCTCACCGGCCAAAGCTAAGTTCTAAGGTGCGGGACTCTGACAGCTAGACAGAGCCTCAGCGTGCAGCAAGGGTGTCAGACCGAAGACATCA
This sequence comes from Thryonomys swinderianus, assembly GCA_004025085.1. Taxonomy (NCBI): domain Eukaryota; kingdom Metazoa; phylum Chordata; class Mammalia; order Rodentia; family Thryonomyidae; genus Thryonomys; species Thryonomys swinderianus. Next base: position 17,238 of record PVIC010005231.1, read on the forward strand.
CATCGGAACCGAGGTGGTGTCTTCCCACACCGCATGATGCCCGCAAGGCTGGCACAGAGGTGACAGTTTTCAAAAAGCCTTGTAAAAAGTACTTAGACTAAGCCCCACGGAACCGAAACACAGACGCCCCAAGCAGCAGAGGAGAACTGCACTATCTGGATTTGAAGATCCTTTTCAAATCCTCCCTTTAACTTGTGCTTTCAGAATTTTTTGCTCTTTTAGATCTTGAAAATCAACTGCACCCTGCATAATAGACGGATGGCTACTGGCTCTCTCCTTAGCAAGAAACTCGCAAGCTGTAATTAAAGAACCAAGAAAAAGGAAGAGAAGGGGAAAAAATCCAAAGAGGCAGCAGACGGGAAAACAGAAGCTGGGAAGATCGAACTTGGAGCCCAGGACCCCAGTAACCCGGGCAGCTCCCCCGGCAGCACCAGCACCGGGAAGCATCTGACACCAACTACAAGCGGGCTCCCAGGAAGAATTAGAGCCTCATCAAACCCAGGAAAGCTGAGCCGCTGTTTGGGTAAGTGCTCATTTACAATTTAATAGAGACGTCTCCAGATTTAGGATCAGGTGGCATTTTCAGCACAAAATTGGATGACAGTGGGGGGAATGGAAAACTGAATTCAAACGGAAAAATAATGCATTAAACATTTTTTAAATATAAAGAACTTTTAAAACGTACTCAAAACTCAAACCTAAAACACAAGTGTTCACTTTTCAACCCTAACAGTCTCAAATTTTAACAAACAGGAGCTTTAGATTTGTGTCTAAGGGATATTTGTGATTGAAGTGTATCTTAATTTTTAAAAAATAATTTATACAGATATCTAACATGTAGATGAAATGTTTTATTCAGAAACAAAAGAAAAATGTTACCAACATGACACGTCCATAACAGAAGACGTCACCTAGGAGAGAGAGGCTCACAGCCCTGACTTGGCCAGTGCACCCCACGCCCGCCCCTCTGGCTCGGACAGACTGCTGTCTACATGAAGCCAAAAGCCGCCTGAAAGAGATGCCAAATGTCCTTGCACGACTAAGGTAGACTCTGCTCTGAGGCGTTCATGGTACCATCTTTAGTTGAAGCAGCTCTATTTCTAACCTCATCACCTAAGTTCTTCCACTTAGGTCTTTTGCCGCTTCCTGCCACACCCAGAGCCACAGGGTCCGAGGTCCATGCTTCCTTCGCATCACCGTCCTACACGCGGTCCGATCTACAGACTCGCTGATGTGAGTTCAGAGAATAAAGCACGAAAGACAAACAAATGCTCTTTCCTTCTGCACCACATTTCCCGACTGGGGATGGACAGCCTGGGCCTCTGGTCACCTCAGTCTTTATTTTCCACAGTGAGGATTCTGAGAGGCGCTGCTCTCCGTGAAACAGGAGGCAAGCATCTCTGTCTGGCTTAGCCACGCCCGCCGGGGAACCACGGACTGTAGTGCAGGTGGCGGCCTGCGGGGTGACGGCAGGGAGCTCCTCCAGAGCACCGGGAGGAGGACTCCACATCCCGGAAAACACCCCTCCAGCCTGCTATTTAAGCATGATGCTCACGACTGGGTATCGTGTCTAGAGTGACAACAGCACACAGAAATGCTTGCACTGAATTAGAGATGAAGAAATATAAAGTACAGAAACTTCATTCAGCACGGAGCTGACCTGGATCCCCAGGCGCAGACCCTAAATGTACACACCAGTTCCCTCGGGTGAAAGGCGTCCTCCTGGCGGAAGACCAGCAGGCTCACGGTGCCCTCCATCCTGGTGCTTCTCAGCAGGGAGACCACCTCCTCTTGAGATTTGCCGGCCAAGTCCACTCCGTTCACCTAAAAAACACACAGCAGCCGTTCAGCCGCCGCCAGCACAGACTGCAGCAAAGACACACAGTGCAGAGCAGACCGCACCACTGAGGCAGACAGAGCTGCTCTCTGGAGGGTTCTGTCCCGGGCTGCGAACGGCCACGCTGCGGCTGGACAGCCCGCAGTGGAGCTCAGATCAGATGTCCGGAGGGAAAGAGCAAGTGATAAACCTCTAAGTGTTCATCAGGAAACCAAAGGCTGCCACGCCAGGGCGCTCCCGAATGACAGAGCTCCGTCACGGCAAACGAATAGGAGCCCACTGGCTTCACGGGCAGTGGTTTTTGTTAGCTTGTTTTGTATCTTGCTTGTTTTTGGTAGTACTATGTTAGGAGCTCAGCGTAGAGCACTCACCTAGCAATGAGGAGACATGGGGGGAGGGGGAAGGGGAGGGAGGGCGGGACAGGGAGGGAATGGGGGAGGGGCAGACTGAAGAGAGGAAAAGGAAGGGAAGGAAGGAGCGAGAAAGAGAAGGGGAAGAGAGAAAAAGACCATGTTTACGAAGAAAACACTATGAAAAAATAGCTAATAAATTATATTTGTTCTCTCCTAGCAGTGTCTCCCCTTTTCTGTTTCCCTGTATATGCAAATCTCTCCCCAAACAGAAAGCATGTGTACATTTCCAAGATGGCTGCAAACACCAACAGAGTGAAAATCGTGAAGTACTGAAGGAAATTTTCAAAAACTCTCTATCCCGACACTTCTGGGTCCCAATGTGCTCTCTATGCTGTCATTTGAAACTTTCCTGGCTCCTGGTTTCAGGATGTACTGTTTTTACTGACGTCATCTGTCTTTGTGCTGACCACAAGGTCGGTAACGTTGCCGTGCTGCCGGACGTAAATATAAAGCCACTTAGAGAAATAACCTATGGATGTGGTCTTACATAATGACAAAATGATTACCACCTCAAAAACCAATGTCGGAGTAACTGAAGTTATAACCAACTCATATAGAAAGGTAATTTCTTGTCGGAAAACATGATAGAATAGAAGAGAAACGTTATTTAGTGATGCCTACTCCTGCTGAATTTTATACTTCCACTTCCTCTGTGACGAACATGCTTAAAAACCCCAGCCCTGAAGAGCAGCGTCTGGAGCAGCGCCCGGAGGGGAGGCCTCACCTCAACAAGCCGGTCCCCGGCCTTCAGCCGGCCGTCCTGGATGGCCGCCCCCCGCGGCAGGATGTTCTTCACGTAAATGGGGGCCGAGCCGCCGATGGTCACGTCTCGGGACGTGATGCTGAAGCCGAGGCCTTCCGTGCCTACACACGTGACACACAGTACAAGTCAGGTGAGACATCTTGAATTTACACATTTGTCATACAGAATTGTCACCTTCTGCCTCAGGTGACATTTCGTAAATTTCACAATGGCCTATGTTTCTTCTTTAAAAGTTGTAATAAAAACGTTGTGTGTGTGCATGCGTGTGCATGCGTGTGTGTGTGTGTGTGTGTGTGTAGTTTTAAAGACAGGGTCTCACTCCGAAATTCAGGCTGGCCTCACACCCACTCTGACCTTTCTGCCTCAGCCTCCCAGATGCCAGGGTTATAGGCAGCGCTACCATGCCCAGCATACAATCAGTTTTTCAAAAAGTAGATTAAATCGTGGAACATTTAAGTGCTTTATCTACCAAAAGCCATTATTCTAAGAAACAGAAATCCCAAACATGAAGCCAACAAGTAAAGGTTAATATACAATCGTGCCTTCTAAATTATTCTACACAAAAAAGAAGAAGAAACTTCTATTAAAATCCATGTTTCTCAAATAGCAAATTCTACTATGTAACGGTGGGCTGCAGAGTGGATGGCTAGGGCCAGAGGACACAGAAGAAAATGCTCCGTGGGATGAGCATGATTCCCACCCTGCTCACGGGTCCACTCTCTGTGTTCAAGCCTCTCCCGGTTCATCCCCGGTTGACATAAGCGGCCCGGTGAAGAATCCATCTCGGATTAGAACCACCAAATCCAAGGGTCCTACCGTGTGTAAAGGGGCAAGAATTAATGAGGCATTTATAAATCACTCTCTTGATTTCCCTAATTTCAATTCTCAGCTCTCTGGACAAGCCATCCCATGAGCTCAATACCATGTAAGAGGGGGTCATACGTCACCAGATCCAATGGCAATAAGCCTCGAAGTGAATGCGGTGACAAGGACAGATTTCTAGTGAATTGGAGAATTTGTGTACTTCTGAGAATGGGCACTTTCTATCTCAGCCTTTTAAAACACTTTCTCTTAAGACAGTTCTGTTCCAGTTAAAAATAATGGAAGGACAGATATTTGCTCATTGTGGGAAGAATAAAGGTAGGTGTAAAGGTGAAACTCTAGGAAAGGGTGTGTTAAGTGGACACGGCACTCTGTATTAACTATAACAGAAGAGGGCCAGAGACGTAGCTCAATGGTTCCAGCGCCTGCCTCACAAGCGCAAGGTCCTCAGTTCGATCTCGGTAACCACATACAATGCTGGGCATGGTGACTCACGCCCACCAGCCATCAATACCACATACTACAGTGCCGGGCATGGTGGCTCACGCCTGTCATCCCAGCACTCAGGAGGCAGAGGCAGGAGGATTGCTGAGTTCAAGGCTTGCCTGGGCTACATAGTGAGCTCAGGGCCAGCCTGAACTACAAAGCGAGACCCTGTCTCCAAACAAACAAAAAAAAAACTATAGCAGAAGAAAAGCAGAGGAAAAACGTGAGCTCAAGAAGAAATGCAAAGCAGCAATGAACCCTCCCTTCCCCTGTAATAAACCTACGGTAGTCTCACGTTCAAACACAATGTCCACTGACTGCTTGTCTGAAGTCACGCAGTAGGCCTGGGTGCTAATCCCGCCATCTCCTGCACTGAACATCTGAACGGCACCCTGTCTGTAGGAAATCTTCCTAATTGCTCCACCAGGACCTTTCCATATGTCTCTTCACTTTTACAGACCCCTAATGACTTGTGATAACATTTATTAAGAAAGAATTCTAAATTATTCTCCTTTTGCAATATTAATTTGTATGAACTACAAAGACCGACTGTTATATGAACCTCAATACTATTAAAATATCAGCAATAACCCCTAAATCTGTAAGCTAAAAGTTCAGGCAGTGACCTTTAAAAGGAAGATAAATAGATATCAATTTTCATTTAGCAAAGCCAACAAAACATTCTGCACGGACTGAAACAGATCACTGACCTTCTCCTCTGACTTTATTAAAAAGCTAATTTCCACAAAAGAGCAGGGTATTTGAGAATGCCAAAATGGCAATAAATATTAAGAAATCTTAATTATAGAATCAAGTCCATGAGGGCTATTCTGTTTTGTCATGTGATATGACAGAGGCCCCCGACGATGCCAGCACCATTATCCTGAAGGCTTCTCTTCTTAGTGCGAAGAGTTGGCGTCGGTTTTTACATGACTGCTGTCATTCAAAGCCCGTGAGTTACTCTGAACTAGTTTTACAGTTGGCCAGTGACATACAGTGTTCTCAGCATCTTTCATTAAAACTCAGAGATGTACCAATAATCATTAAGAACAGAACTAACCACAGTGAAACCTTTAGCTCTCCACTAATCATTATTAATAAAGTATTTACCCAGAGATGACCCACATTATTCTTCCTGCTCACGTATCTGTAAATGTCAGTTGTAGGCGCAGCCTGAATGTGCCTCGCACCTCGCAGATGACCATTAAGCGAGACCTGTGGACCTCTCTGTCTCGAGTGTTTACAGTTCAGAAAATAGCTAAAACTTTCATTTGCACCTTTCTTACTTTCTGACTAACTTCAGCCTTTCCAAATTACCGCGTGTAAACACAACTGCTGGTACTAAATACTACCAAAATAAAACTACTATTTCACTTCACTCAAAGTTCATATCATATCACAATATGCTAGACTTATTTAATTGTGCAAAACTGTAATTCACTAAAGGCATATTCCTCTACTAGCACAAAAGAAAAACAACATTTATGCACTAGTATCATTATGACAACAGCCAAGGAAAAAAACTGTGCCTTAGTTGAGAGACTCAAGACAGAATTTTATTTTTTTACAGAACTCTATTTGCAGTTCTGGCTGTGCTTCTGGTTAGAAACTACGTCTTGTACTTGGAGAAGAAAATGGGGAAGAACAGAGGTCTCTGCTGTTGGCATCACATCCGCGGGGGTGTGGGTAGCTGTTGGCACCACTCCTGCAAGCAACACCTGGCAGGACAAAACTACTAACCTGATCCGGGTGTGGTGCCTCACGCCTGTAATCCTAGCACTTGAGAGGTAGAGGCAGGAGGACTGCAGGGAGTTCCAGGCTATCCTGGCTACATAGTGAGCCCCTGTCTCAAAAAAACTTAAAAAAAAAAAAAAAAAACACCTGGTAGCCAGAGAAGAGGCACCTTTATTTCCCTTGCTGTTCAATCCAAGGATGCAATTTAGAAGGGAAACGGCCGTGCAGAGTTTACAACCCCTAAACGTGACCCCAAATGCTGACAGGAATACGCCATGTGAAGATGTTCGGTACCAGTCTGCAGCCAAGAGCCAGGGGTATGAGGGAATCGCCCTCTACATCCAGCCCCACCCAAGCCTAGGAGTCAGCGAGCTCATAAAAACACCTTCATGGTGACATTATTTCAAAAGACATGATTTTAAAATATTCCAAGTACATCCAGGCGTGGTGACACACACCTGCAATCCCTGCACTCAGGAGGCAGAGGCAGGAGGATTACCATGAGTTCGAGGCCAGCCTGGGCTACATGTTGAGCTCAGAGCCAGCAGAAACTACCAAGCGAGATCCTGGCTTTAAAAAAAAAAAAAAAAAAAAATCGAAATGCTCAGCTGAGCAGAGGACGCACAGCATGTGTATCTCAGGCCTGAACAGGAGGCCGGCTGGAGGCAGCGAGTCTGGCCAGCTGCCCTGAGCCACGTGGCAAGACACAGAAAGCCGCCCTGCTGAGGGCATGCTGAACTATGTGCCAAGGAGCACCGAGCCCCTCGTGAGGACAGGCCCACCCTCTCCTCGCGCCCTCGCAGGAGAGAAGTAACGTGGTATTCTGTAAAGCAGAGGGACAGAGAAGAGGCCCAGCTGCTTGGCGACCTGCTGGGAAGTACTGAGCCAGTCAGCCAGCCAGTCACCAGGCTGCGTGGGCCGTGGGGCTCGGCTTCGCCCTGCTCTTCGAGGGCTGTCTGGAAGCAACAAGTCAAACAGAACTGTCAAATCCTCACTGCTCAGCCAGGCATAGTGATGCACACATATAGTATCAGCACTGAGGAGGCCGGAGCAGAAGGATCTCCGAGAGTTTGAAGCCAGCCTGGGCTACAAAAGCAGCTCAAGGCCAGTGGGAACTAGATAGCAAGACGCTGCCTCTTTGTCTCAGTCACTCAGCCAATCAATCAATCACCTCCCTGTTGTTTTGCTTTGGGTAGTAATGCCCTGAAACCTACTTATTACTGAGTATGGTAGCCCCTGCTTTTAATTCCAGCTACCTGGAAGGCCAAGGCAAGAGGATCACAAGTTCAAGTCCAACCTTGTCTCAAAACAGAATTGACAAAGGGGCGGGAAGTATAGCTCAGAAGAATGCTCTTGGGGACAACTCCAGTAAACAGACACACGGACACACAATTACTACAGCAGTAACGGGTAACTGCTACCTTTTCATACACTTACCTTTGAAAGTCTTATTCTTTGAACTTCTACATTTTAAATTCTACACAGAAGAATGTACATTAAAACTATAAAAATACAATTTAAGCGAGCCTCTTTTTAAAAGGCAGTCCATTATTTTTTAAAGTCTATCCGTTTTTACATCAAACTGGGTTAAAAAGCTCCAGGTGCCGGGAGGAGCGCCCGGAGCGGCCGCCGGCCGTACCTTTCTTAAGCTGGATGTGGAGCCTCCGGCCCACCTTCTTGGTGCTGTACGCAGGGCCCGCGGCCGAGCTGAGCCCGCTGTGCGTGCCCGGGGCTGCGGGGGGCTTGGCCGAGGGGTGCGCGGCGGCGGGAGGTAGTCTCGGGTGGGCGTCGGGCGGCTCGCCGGGGCTGGCGCGGGGCGCCCGGGGCAGCGCGTGCGGCGCGCTCCTGCCGTCCGGGTACTGGCTGTCGGGGCTGAGGCGCCCGGCGCCGGCGTGGCTCCTCTCGCTCTGGGACAGCTGCTCGTAGCGCTCCTTGCTCGCCGCGGGGACCACTTGGAACCAGATGAGGGGCGTGCGCATGGCCTGGCGGAACAGGTGCTGCGCTCTGGTCCGGAGAGAGGGCGGTTAGCCGCGGAGACGGCAGGCGGAGACCGTGAGCCTAATCAACTACACTCGCTAAGCAAGAAGAACTGACGGACTGTGGAAACTGAAGAGTAAAATTCTGATAACCGCTTGGTAACCAAGTTTGCAGGGTCTGGTAGGAGCGGAGATACTACTTCAAATGTAAAATTCTCCTTTCCTAAATGAAAATGGCAAAATTATCTACCAGTCTAGAAGAAGTACTGCACCCTCAACTGGATTTCACACAGCAACAGTTTAGGTAAACAGGGGTACCCTAATTTTAGCACTCCCACAGAGCAAAGGCAGCCTTCTCTCGGCAGCACTGTCCAGAGAGCAGTCTTCCTCCTCATACGCAGGAAACCACAGCAAGTGGCTAAGGACTCACTCCAGGCCGCCGAGTCACTGGAGTCTGCGCACAAGAACACCTCAGGGGCACCCATCGCTGCAGGGTAAGAGTGGGGCGCCGCTCGGCAGGCAGCGGGTCCCCCAGGTCCGGGCTGGGCCAGCTGCCCCCGTGGGAACCGCTCACCCTGGGTTCCCAGCCCCGCTCACACCTGCCCGCGTTGCTCGACGCCGGCTGACCCCTTTCCCCGTTTGTTTGACTTAGGTTAAGAAGGTCCCAGTGAGACAGCACCGTGGCCCAAGGGTCTTCCTGCTCGGCACAGACGCTACAGGACAAGCTGGCAGCGCGGCCGAGTGACCCGGGACGGGCCCTTCCCAGCTCGGGGGCTTCCCGGGGAGAGGCCGCCCTCCGCACAGCCCGGGGAGCCGCTCCTGCAGCGGGTGCAGAGCTTAAAAGCCGGACAGCGGCAGGAAACCCTGCTCCCGGTGCACTGGGGTACAGGCGGTCATCTGCTGGGGCCCCGCGGCCACTTACTCCTCGAATCTTCTGTTCCGGAGGTCGCCATTGTTGATCCTTACAATGCAGTCATTCTCGTGAAAAAGGTTTTCTTGCTCAGCTTTACCGCCTTTTTCCAAGCGTTTTACTAACAACCCCAGGGTTCTGGAACATTAAGAATGCAAATAGTTATGCGAGCAATATTGCCACCACGCACCAGCCCCTCCTGCTCCAACGCGGGCATTACGTTAGTGTGGAGACCCTTACAAAGGGGCACTAGATCACCACTGATACACCCTAGAGTGACAGCCTAAGTCACGTGTGGACGCGGACCCTTCCAATGAGCCTCCGGCATCATTTTCTGGTTCGTCAGTGTCACAATTTGGAAACAGTGCCCCTTACTCCCTACAGCTACCATGCTGCAGGGTGCTGGCCCCATGTCAGGGGCGTGGCTGGGGCCAGAAGTGCCACCAGTCCCCGAGCTGGGCCAGCCAGGGCCCTGGATGGCAGCCCTGCCTTTTGTTACTGTAAAGGTAACAAGCAGGGGCCAACCTCACCGCCTTGTGGGGTAGACAAACCAGAAAAAGAGGCATCTCCATGCTTGGCATCTGAATTTAATAGAACCCAATATTCCAGAAATTGTATAATATTCTAGAAATTGAATTTCTAAACTTTTTTGTGTGTGTGGTGTCAGGGATCGAACTCGGGCCCTTATGCTTCCAAGGTAGGCGTGGTACCACTTGAGCTAAATCCCTGGGCCCTGAATTTCTTCTAAAACGTGTGAGTTAGGTAAATAAACTTGTCCCAAGTGAGATAAATAATTTGTTGCCAGTATTTTCATTTGAAGAAAACGAGAGAAAGTCAGTGAGGAGCTCAGAAAATGCCAGCCACCAAGCCACCTCTTCCTACGGGTGTTAAAACTTTAAAGTTAAAAGAAAAGCTTGAAAGAACTTCTGAGAGACTCAGGAAGGACCACAGTAAAAGTTGCCAGGGTACTTGCTCTAGAACACCAACTTAAGTGATGGGATTCTGTCTGTCCTGGGGCCGACAGTACAAGGAAGGTCGCGAGAGCCAGAAGCAGAGACTTCCCCGAGCTCCAAGTGCTAGTAAGTACTGGGTAGTAGGCCTATGTGTTAGGATGATGTCGAAATTCGAGGTCAAAGTTTTTGACACATCCAAGGTCTGTATTTTCTCTTACAACCCTAACTAAGCGACCACAACAATGCCTGGAATGTAGAACCCTGCATATAAGGTTCCTATCTATTTTCTGACAAATAGACAAATCGTAGTACCCTACACATGCTCTCCAGTCAAAATATACCCAGGTAGATGGCTCCCTGTTTTAACTTTTGGCGGTGACCATGCCATCTCTCTCTAGCCATTCATCTTATTCATCTGTTCTCCACACCCGGGCTGCCAGCCCCTCTGGGGCACAGGGGACCTGCAGTGCGCACTCAACTCTGGCAAATCACAACTGGGGGGATGGATGAGTGAGTTTAGCTGAGGGAAAAAAAAGTCTCTAAAAAGCTCTTTGCAATACAGAATAGAAGTGAGAGAATTTGGATTCTAATTTTTTCCACTGAACATATCATTTTTATACATAAAGATACCAACAAACTAAAAGGAATTGAAACAAAAGTCCTGTTTGATTTATTGGTTTGCAGTTTATGCTTATTTTTGTGCATATTTATAAAAAGCCACTAAGTTCATCTTAATGTTTGCTATTAAATATAATAAAGAGGTGTTATGCTAGGGTCAAAACCACCAACTTGCAAGAAAACCAAGTGCAGATGATACTGCCTTTTTCACTTTTGCCAGTCGAAGATTAACATCGATTAGTGCTGGCGTCTGAAAATATTAGTGATAAAAAAAAAAAAAGGCTGCAGTTTTAACTTACTGCCACGTAGTGCACCTACGACAGCAAAATCACCTCAACTCGCTAAGACCCGACTGACTCGGTCCACGTTAGCTGTATCACAATCTGTCTCCTGGGGATTTGCTGCTAAGGCTGTTTCTATTTGCAGTTGAACAGCATTTTGTCAGAGGAATCAAATTACTAAATATGCATCTATGATGCTTGGGGAACAGGAAAAGTCTACATGGAAAATCAAAACACGTCACAGACACCGACACCACCTGACGCTGAGAAGCCACCTGGCCACTGGGCCTTCAAGGCAGCCAGGAAACCACCGACTGAAGACGGCTCTGGCACTGGCGATCATAACCTGAGGACACAAGGATGGGACTCCTACCACCCAAACCCAGCTCGGCGCACCAAGAGTAGCTCTTGCAGTGTGCAAATTCAGTCTCTGCAATGAAAGTATGCCCTACTGCGGGGCGCAGTGGAGGGAGGGCAGCTTCTACCCGTGATCCCCACACTGAGAGGCTGAGGCAGGAGGACTCCAAGTTTGAGCCCAGCCTGACCAATACAGCAATTAGGCAGATCCTGCCTCAAAATAAAAACTTACCTAGTGTCAAGGCCCTAAGTTCAATTCCAAGTACAGAGGAGAAAAAGAAAGAAAAAAAGAGACCCTACCAAGTTGAAATTCAGTTGACTAATAAAGCAACATTTTGGTTACAACATTTTGGCACTCTAAATGACCAGTAATTTGTATGCACTTTTAAATACTGTGTGTAATTTGTAACAACTCACAGAAGATTTCTAGAGAAATAGTTATTGATTATATTTAATGAAACTTGTTTGGTGCTTAACTAGTACTGGTAATCTGCATGAAGTTGTGAGTTTATTTCCAACACATTTTCCCAGTACTTAACAGTGTCAAACAGTACGCAGGGCTACATGCCTACAGCCCCAGGCACTCGAGAGCTGAGGCCGGAGAATCACTTGAGCCCTGGAGTCTGAGACCTCATCTCATCTCTAATGGAATGGATGCATGAACTAACAAATAACTAAAGAAAGGTAGTATGCTTTAGGCATCTACTCTTATTTTACCAGAGACAATTTTTAGATAAATAGGTCAAAAGATCTACCTTCACCTAGAAAACAACTATTTCCCCTGTAATCATTCTAGAACAATAATTCAATCTAAGAATGACTCTCCCCAGCAAGTCTTCCCTTGCGGCCAAATGCACCAGCCATCCTAACACACAATAAAAATGTTACAGATCACAAAGACACTGTCACATTTACGGGCAACTCAAGGGAAGGCTGCTACTCAGGGCGCGTGCGTCCTGCACCGCAACCCTATCAGGAAGCCAGAGTCCTTTTCCCAGACCGCAGTCTGTGGGCACCGGGCGGGGGCACTCCAGGGAGTCAGAAGCAAGGAACAGGCTCAATTAGGGCAAAGTTAGTAGCCTGCTGCTTTCTAAGTACTTGACCACACTATTAGAATCATTCTCTCAAAAAGAATGAATTCATTTAAGAATAAAGTGGTACAATCTGCAAAATTATCTCATTTGCTCCACTAAGTGAAAATGACTGCAAAAGGAATGAAAATGAATGATTAAAAAGAAAAGAAAAAAAGAAAGAAACCTCCTAAGAAAACTGAGCTGCTAACAGCCCGACTGGGAAGGCACGAGGGCTCTGGAGGGAAATCACGGAGGTGGGAGGCACAGACGCCGGCCCTTCCTGGCCACGCACAGGGTCCCCCAATGACAGCATCAAAAGCACACTGCAGGGCACTCCGCAAACCTCCTGCAGCAGCCAGACCTTGTTCTGAAGTAACAGAGCACGTCACGGCTGCTGTGTGGTCGCCAGCACCCCAGGGTCGGCGCTCCGGACCTCCGGCTGAGCGTGTGGTACACGGCCACTGTTCTGGGCGGGAAGGACTCACTACTCCAGAATCAGACCCACCCAGGGCAGCTGTGCCCAGGGACTCGGGGCTGGGAGAGCCATAAACGATGGACTACGGGGTCCCGCAGGGCACGAAACAGCCTCTTCTCTTCCACCTCTTAGGCACAGGCCCTGTCTGACTCGGATGCCTTCTGGGTGTCCAGGCTTTTTCCCGGTTGACTTGGAACATTCACAAAGCTGCTCCTGTCCCACTGTTTTCCAAAGACTTCTCGCATTTTATAGAGAAAGAAACGAATTACAACCACTGAGTACCACCCTATTTTCAAACAGTTTTCTTGAAACCAAAAGAAAAAAATGCAATCATGTATTTCTTGCCATCCTTCCCTCACAGTCTGTGAACAGTATCGGGGGACCAGGGCACAAAACAAGCCATTGAAATGCTGCATCTATGTACATGCTTTGGGGTGCATAATTAGAAATTTAACTGCTTACATTATATTAAGGATTGCACCACTACATTTCTACAAGGTTCATCAGCCTAATTATACACTTAATTAACACCAACTCAGTCACACATGTTAACATTTTCAATTCTAAGTATAAATTACAGCCAATGATAAAACTGAAAATAAGTAACAAATGTTTTATTGACATCTAAATTGGCTGAGTTAGTCTGAGTTTTGCTTTGATGGTGTAAACTCCCACAACTGCCACCCAGCTGTATGGAAATGCTCATACCATCTTAATAAAGGCTGACACAGGGAAGCAGCACAGCCACAGGCAGCAGGGGGAGTGGGCGGGACAGACAGGATCCACCCACTGAGCCGGCCCTCTCCAGGGCACGCTGGCCCAGCAGGGGCCCCGCAGAGGCTGACCACGGCCCCAGCTGAGCAGAAGCCACCAAGCCGCTGCATTTAAAGGCTTTATGTTAAATTTTATTTCAAAAAATGGTTGGGCTGAGGATAAAGCTCAGTAGCAGAACCCTTGAGGCCTGCAAGAGGCCTGGTTTGGATCCCCAAAGTGCAAAGTAGAAAAAAATTAATTAAAAATAATGTTTAATGGATGCAACGAGGTAGGTCCAAAAAGGCAAACATTTTTTAAAAATTCATAATACAAATGTAGAAATAGCACTGTCCTATTTAAAGAAACGTGATTTATCTACATGTAAACAACTTTTCTCTTTGAACAAATGAGCATAGATGGCCCCTTATTTACCAAATAGGTCCTCAGCTGAGAAGGCACGATTAGGAACTTTCTCACAAAGGACTTTTGATCCAGTAAATATAGTTAAACTGGGGACTAGGGCATCCGGGCTGCTAATATCAGCTTATAGGAAGCTGAAGCAGGACGATCAGAAGTTGGAGGCCACAGTTAGATCGAGGACAGGTACGCAGGGAGCTGCACAATGAAACCAAGTTGCAAACAATAAAAACGAAAAGAAACTAAACTCGAGTGTAATTTTTCATTAATATATGTTCCCAACTGATGAGATTCTGAATTTTACGATGCAACAATAAATTTTCTCTCTGATTCATGGTATGAGAAAAAAACCTGATCATTTTCCCATTATGTGGATGACACAGAACGTGAGCAATCGGGGAGAACTGAAGGTGCAGAGCAGAAAGCAAACTGAAGATGAAGATGTGTCCTCGCAACCGGACCCCCTGACCACCGGTCTTGTCAAGTCCTCCGCGAACACTTTATGTGCGTTTTCTTATGGAACCACACAAAGTGCTGAGTCCCGACCCACAGCGGGTGAGACCCGGCAAAGCACAGGGCACAGGCCCACGGCCACTCGGTCAGGAGACCATGCGAGGTCCCCTGGGGGCCCGAGCCCTCAAGCACCCTGCTGCTGGGGCAGGGCCACTGACACGGTCACAGCGGCAGAATGCTAACTCGTAATTCCCGAAAGAGAATAGATTCTTTGTTTTGGATGTGTGACAGACAAGAGCAAAAGATGGTAGAGTGTGTATTCGATGTGCTAAGGGTGAAAACTCACAATAATTAGAAACATGTAATGTCTGACTGGAAGAACTCAAGATAAATTCTGGATAAATGTACAAGTGTGCTGTATCTTAAGACTTTCCAAAGAAGTCTGTCTAACTATCCTTGTTTTTATCTTGTGGTCCTAGAGATTGAACCCAATGTCTTCACACTGAGTTACACTGCAGTCCTTTTTTAAAATTTTGGACAACTTTTCCCTAAGTAGCTACATTGACCAGACTGGGCTCAAACTTGAGATCTCCCTGCCTCAGCCTCCCATACTGCTGGGATTATAGTATGTACCACCACACCTTCCTTGGTTTCTAATCTTGTAAAAAGAGAACATTAGTTTAAATGCGAGAAGAATCATTAAATATATTCAGAAAACAAACATTTGTCAGTGACTTTCTATATTAATCATTCTAATTAATCTATACTCAGACCAGTGATTAATATGAAATATATACTTATAGAATACAAATAGTAATGCAGATGGAAATCATTTTTAATAGTCATTTTTATTTCAACACAACCCTAAACATAAAATATGCTTGGTCATGTGGTTTTATTAAAAGCATATAGAAAATTTATGGACAATACATGTATGTAAATAAGTCGAGAAGGGAAACGTAATTCAAAAACTTTAGTACAGCAGGTGAAGAAGCTTTTCCCAAAAGTGCTGACACTTCACCTCATACTCTGAATATTAAGTTGAAGATAAATGCTTAGAAATATCATTCAAGATCAAAATGAAAATCGAGCAAATCAGATAGATATATTTAGAGAAAGACAGTGACTAATGAGAAGGCATTCGCCCACGTAAGCCGGTGACACACTGAGACCTAGCAAGGCACGCTCAAATGCACACAGGCACACACACGTGTGCACGCACCCACACACGCCACGCGCCCTTCCCAGGGCCCGCCCCCCTCCTGTGAGCCACTCTGCGCAAGTCTCGCCGTCCGTCCGTCCGTCCGTCCGTCGGGAGTGAGGAGGGGGGCTGCAGCTGCCTCGGACGCGCGGGCCCCGGAACGCTGTGCTCTGCTCCCCTTGTCCTGGGCTCCTCCCCCGGGTGGGCTCGCGGGGGAAGCACCCAGTTAGGACACGACAGCCAAGTGGCCAGCCAGTGAGAGAGGCAAGCTGCAGACTCTCACCCCGAAGGCACACAGGACACGCCTCGCCGGCGCCACGGGGGAGAAGGCGGCGCCCGTCCACCCTGCCCCGCTGGGCCCCGCCGTACCCGACGTCCACAGAATGCGGCGGCCTCACGCCCGGGCCTTTGCTCGCGGCCGGCTCCATCCCACGGTAGCAACAAGCAGGCGCAGTGGGGCCTCCGCTGCCCACCCTGACCAGGACGACCCCAGCTCCAGAAAGGGAGGCTAGCGGGCGCTAAGTCTTCTTCTTAAAAAATTGCTTCAATGACTAACACACATCTAATTATTATTTACATAAGAAAATTAGGAAAAAACCTCAAAACAGCACAGATTTAAGATGCCCGTGTAGCAGTGGGAAACACCGTTCGCAGAAAAGATCCACCGGAAAGGGATTTATGAAAACTATTTATGTTCTAGTCCCAGCTGCTCCCAGAGGAAAGTTAGAGCGTGGAGTCCGCGTGAGAATGTCAGCTCTGTCTGGCGCCGTCTCCCAGGAGGTGCTGTTGAAATGCTTTCGGCATCTCCCACCGGCTCAAGCGCTCTCGCCAGGAGCGCAGCCCTCTCCAGACCCTCGTCCTGGAACGATTCACTTCCAGACCAGTGTCGCCAGGATAGGTCCCGCAGTCCCTTCAAAGAACAGGTCAAGTTCAGTCGCTTCCCTGAGGGCCTGAAAAGCAGCCTCTACTCAACAGTCGCACTTCCTCCAACTCCCAGTGCCACGTGGCATACATCTTTTTATATATTTAATTCTTAAGTCCTAAAAACACAGTATCTCATAGGCCCAGCCTCTATTTCAGTAAACAATACTGCATCTTCGCTTTTAGAGATTTAATGTCATATTATAATTGTACATATTTCTATGTAATGACAAGTCTCAGGGAAATTCACAAAACACCACAGAGCCCAGGGCATGTCATTGCTGTTTTACTTTTAATCTAGCAATGTCATAACCAATAATGCTAATGACGAGTTCGTGTGTTTCTTTACTGCATAAGCCTCGCTAAGCAACACCAAAGTGTCCCACCATCCAACATCTGTGGCTTGGATCTAGAAATATAAAAACAAAATATTCTTCTGCTAAAGGAAGTCACAATTATTTGTTATTAACCTTCTGGAGCTATTAGCATTTGTGACTTAAATAAGAAAGGTAGTTTGCCATTTAAACAAGAATAACATGACAGCATACATCTGAAGGGAAAGGTGATTTCAGGTAATGCATGTGAAATGTTCAGGGCGGGCATCTGTGAACATTTCCTGAATAACACAAGACGACCAGGAAGAGCGAGACGCCCACAGGAAGACAGCTCTACCTTTCCAAGTCCAGGTATCAGAAGTGGTCAACCAAGGAAGGACTGAGAGACAAGCTAATTATCTTTAATGCTCCAACCCATGAAAAATGCTTGGCGTATTCCAGCAGAAAGCTTTTCAAAAGCAGGTCTGGCAAGATCCTTATTTACAAAAACCTGATTATACATCAGGCCATAATAATGGC
The DNA here is from genome assembly GCA_004025085.1 of Thryonomys swinderianus. Classification (NCBI taxonomy): domain Eukaryota; kingdom Metazoa; phylum Chordata; class Mammalia; order Rodentia; family Thryonomyidae; genus Thryonomys; species Thryonomys swinderianus. The sequence goes on from PVIC010005231.1 coordinate 34,535, forward strand.
TAAATGGCTTTCAAATTCTCTCTTAACATTGGCTTCACAAAGTAAAGGATTATTTCCCTTACTTGCATGTGACATTGGAGGTGCTGGGGGGGGGGGTGGTCTTTCTCTCTACAATCTATAATTCTTATTCAGAATTGTACCTCAGCCTCAAATCAAAATGAGGAAGCAGTATCAACAATGTATTTGCCGCTTTTAAAAGAAAAGTATTCAGGAAGGTTATCTAATTAGGTCTCAAAAACTGAGAAGGCCCCAGGATGGTTGGAGTAAGTTATTCTTGGAAATTTCAACTTCTGCACCATGCATATGTGTTCTCCTGCTCCCTCTAGGTCTGTATGCAATGTCTTCGTGAGCTCCCCTAATTTGTTCCGTTGTGGGGCCACGTGGCTTCATTTGCTTTTGCAGCCACTACACCCCGGACGTGCTCCTTCCCAGGCTCTCAGCTGGAAACGGCCTTCCACAGCAAGCTGCTTCAGCTGCCTGTTTCGGACAGACCTCCCTCTCTGGGCTCACAGGCTGCCTGCCAGGGAACCACACACACACACACACACACACACACACACACACACCAGGGTGCATGGCTAGGTGTGGCTCCTCCAACGCAGAGCCCTGAAGGGAGACCGTGCCCTGTTTCTCTTTTTCCCTAGCACCTACTAACAGGAACTGTGAGACGGGAAATGCTTGGAAAGGCTTCGGACCAAACCAAAACCTGTTTTTGTTTTTGTTTTTTTGGGTTTTTTTTTGAGACAGGGTCTCGCTTTGTAGTTCAGGCTGGCTCTGAGCTCACTATGTAGCCCAGGCAAGCCTCAAACTCAGCAATCCTCCTGCCTCTGCCTCCCGAGTACTGGGATTACAGGCATGAGCCACCACGCCAGGCCCAAAACCTGTTTTGAAGCATTTCAGGGCATCTCTGGGCCGCTGAAGGTCGCTCTGTATGAACGTGAGCCATGACTTGCTTTCTTGTCCCCGTGTACACCTGACCTCAAGACCCAGGGTGACCAAGCCCACAGTGAAGCCTTAAGATGGATCATGGGAGATAGATCAAAATAAATATGTCTGAAAGTTCCCTGTGAAAATCAGTAACACTTAAAAGGGCTTATAAAGAATCTGTTTCTCTTAGGCCTATGTCTTCGTCCTTTATGTAGGAAAGCTGCCTAAGAGTTTCTCCAGCAAGTGCCAAATTAACAGGAATTAAAATTAAGACTCAACTACAATGCCACTTGCAGTACTACAAAAGGATATCAGTGTGCTTGGCTGGGTTTGTTTTGTCAAAACTCAGGGCCACATCACCAGCAAGGGTGGTGGATCTCCTGAAAAGTCTTCCTTTGAACTGATCTTCCTAGCGGGTTTCTTTCTCTCTCGTCTCCTTCGGTTTTTCATGTGTTTATTTTACCTAATATCCTTTCATGTGGAGGTAGGAAATGCATGATAATAATAGAAAATAATATGTTTTTAACTGAAATACAGGCTAAAAGCTAGTATATGCACAATCAAGTCTATTTTGTGATAAGTTATGTTTCACAAGCAATTTGAAGCACATTAATATGGGGATGCTATCACCCATGTGTTTTATCTTTTTCTTTCTCCTTTACTTACAAAAGAATTGAAGAAAAGTTTAAGTTTTGAGGTAACTTTATGTTTTTAAAGGAAATGGAAGAATCACTTTGAAAAGTACTATTATTTAACAGAAAGTTCTTTGAAGAAATTTTAAAGCTTCTCAGGATTTAAAAATAAAGGAAGAAAGGGCGAAAATTAAAGCACCACACTCTGAGTATGTCAGCACCCACGAGAGCCAGGTAGGGACCGAGGTGTGGCTCGCGGACCAGCAATCCCTCGAGGCCCTGGGTCCCTCTCCCGGGACCAGAGGAGGAGAACCCTCAAGGCTAAGGTCGCTTGGCGTAAAGCGGTGGTGTCAGGATTCGTCACACTGCAGCAGAGTTCAAGGTTTTGATAGTTCCAGTGCTCGTGGATTAAAGCAAAGGCTTAAAGCAAAGGAACCACGAGCTACATAGAAGGAGATCAGCCTTCTATGAAGGAGGAGATTCACCAGATTTTCTAACACTCCAAATTCGAAAGGTTTTAGAAAGCATCCAAGTGGTGTAAAACGAAGAAGTCAGTACTCACAGAGGCAGATGTAAACTCCCACCTAAGTGACTCAGGTCTCTTTTCCTGCACGTGTGTCCCGGACAGCCCCAAAAAGGCCCCGCCAATGTCTCAACTCCTCAGAGGAACGTTCTGACTCTGAAGTCAAGGCCAGCGCGCACTCCTCAGGGCGTATACACCACGGGCTTCCTCCCTCTGCTGAGCATGCTCTCCTGCTGGCCCAGTGCTTTCTGGGACGAGGACGCGCATGTGGGAAGGGGAAGCGGCTGCCCCAAGTGAAAATGTTTTCCATTAAGCATATGCTAAGTCAGCACCACTCTACAGCTGAGCGTAAATGAAGACCGAGCACTTGACATCACGATTCAATTAAAAACCTCCAAGATAGTAAGATACGTTACCTGCCGCCTCGAGCACTGAAAGGCACTACATGGATCCCCAGAGGCCCTCCATCGTTGGAGACGTGAACGAGCTTTACCATATCACTGTGAGACAATGATGAATGAGGGAGCATGAACATGAACTGTAAACACACCAAAACCAAAACGAACACGACACAGACACACAACGACACAACAGAGGAGAACACAACGGAAACCCCACCAAGCGCACAGCGAATGCACACATGTGCAGGACTAAGAGCATGGCGGTGAGGGCGACGTCGAACACCACCTACCTGGACACTGGTCTGACGGCATGGAGGGAGAGCAAGGGTCAGAATTAACTGCGGTGCAAACGACACCAACCCTTTGTCTTGGCCGCGCCCTGGGGAGCTCGTGCCTGTTTCCTGGTCCCCCAGGGGACTTCCGCCGGGAACGTGGCCCCAGGCATCTAATTCGAGGACTACAGAGACTAGCCGTGACGGCGTGACACACAGCGCCTCCTAACTTGTGTCACTCCACGGATCCTTCCGATAAAGGAAGGGTCTAGCTCGTCCTCGGCACCTGCTCTGCCACGCTAACGGAAAGCCGCTGTGTCTTAGCAGCTTTGATGATATTGAAAAATATTGTATTTGTTCTTATATTCAAAATCAAGTTCAATGTCCCTCACTTACGACCTCTAGTTTTTCATTAAGTATCTTGAAAACCATTTATGCTATAATGCTCAATGTTTACATGACCCAACTAGCTTTACAAGTAAGCATATTATGATTTTTTAATTTGGCAAAGTTGAACAAATGACCAAAATAATTGACAGACAAAGCAATCTGACAACACTTAACTGTGTTTATAGTGCTATTAGCAGGATGGGCATTTTCAATCCAATACTATTTGATATTCTAACTTAACAGAATTTGCCAAGGCATGAAGCTCAGGACAGGCGCGTGTGAACGCCCATGCGGTGCTGCTGTACTGCAGACCCGGCAGATGAAAGACGCGCTTCAGCAGACCAGCTCAACGCCAGGCACGATTTTACTTTGCACAAACATTCCTCATGCCATATGCCCCCGGAGTACTTGCTGCACTCAATGACGCTCCATGACTATTGCAAATCCAGGAAAAGCCATGAGTAACTTACTCCAGAGAAAAGCTGGCGCTGCTCTCCACACCGGTGTCCGCGTGGCCCACTGGCTCCACTCGGCTGCTGTCCTCTTCTGCCCCGTCCTCCTCCTAGAGGCCACACACAAGGGGAAGAGCAGCTGTTAGGCCTGTTCATACCGGGTGACCGGAAGTTGCCGAGTCTCACAGGCACCACCACCGTGTGAACCGGATCTCTCTCCAGGGAGACGGACTTTCAGCAGAGAGCTGGAGAGGAAATACGAGATGCTGAACTTGAACCTACCCCTGGAAGTGAACAAGACGTGGAAAGTGAACTGGACGTGGAAAGAATATGAAATCGGAATTTATGCCAATTTTCTTCACTCATTATTTTAATTTCTTTGAAGTGCATTTTAAGAAGTGCCGTTTTAAGACACATTAATAAACAAATGTATGTGAGACTGAGGACCTATGTCTACAAACGTCTGCAAATCAGAACAGCTGAGACTATTATAGCCAGGCCCATTACTAAAACTGACAAATTCACCCATGTCAGTTCCTCCTTTCCGGGCAATGAGTGAGTTATTATCTCAAACTAAAATCTTTCACACAGCCAGCCTAGCCCAGTGACCAATGGGACTTATCCAGAGTTATTTATAAAGGTATTACGGACTGACCCCTTGCCTCACTTCTGTCTATCTTTATCTGCCAAGGATCAAGCATAACAAAAAACACAAAACCAAAGAAACTGGGCTCCTTCTTGCTATCCTTCCTTTGACAAAGGCGCTGTGTGTCCAAGGTGTTGTGGACGTGGGGTGGGCGTCCCCGTGCTACAAAGAGCTCCTCTGGAATAAAAGCTTAAAGAGACAAGTGAAATTCCACTCAAGAATATCCCTTAATTTATAATCCTGCCCACTGCCTCCGCCTTAAGGAGTTCGCTAACACTTAAGTGTCACTTCAGTGGCTTTTCGAGGGCATGTGAATAATGATAAGCACCTTAGCTGACGGCAGGGCTCTGCTGACCAGATGGGCGCGTTCAGACATCTCCAAAAGCAACGCAAAGAGGCCCTTGTGCACTTTACCTGAGGCCCCTGGTGTCTGGCGCCTGCGGAGCACTCTGTAGATATTTCACTAATTAGGGCAAAATCATCCCTAGGAGTCTCGGGGGATGTCGCAAAGTGAAGAAGTAAAATTTATTTAATCCATTTCTTGGAAGTCTACATGTACTCTCTGTACACGCAACTTGCTAGCTTTTTTTTTTGACCTTAGAAATCTGACATCAGTGATGTTATTGTGAACTTATTAAGCTCCCTGTGTTAGGAAAGAAAATCAATCATTACAAAAAAATTTTATCTTTTCACTCATGGATTTGACAGGCTTGGAGTTATCAACAGAGACATCAATCAACAAAGGACAGCCGCGGGTGGAGGCACCCCGCATTACTGAGCGCAGGCACAGCACGCGGGGAGCCCCCTGGAGTCTCCTCCGCACACCGCAAACCACAGGGGCCCGGATGGGGTGCGCAGCAGGGGCCCGGCCGCTCCAAGAAGCCGTCTGAGAGGCTCAGTCAGCCCTTCTCAGTCCTCCGACTCTCATGCGCGCAGCAACAACACACCGCAAAGGTTAGCAGCATCTTGACCCTGCCCAGCACAGCGCTCTGGGTGTAAACAGCGACTCCCAGGTGACGCTTCTCCCCTGGGACCAGCGCAGGGGCGGGCAGCAAATACCAGTGTTTACAAACCAGAATTCAGACATAAAAATAATCACATGTTAAGAACATTCATGCTGCTTCAGGATTCGTGATGTCAGCGCTGCTGCACAGGCTTGGAGATGTATGCCCAGCCAAAAGCCCCGCTGTACGCTATACACAGCCGCGCAGAGGAAATGCCCCTCCACCAGAGAAAACGAGTGACGGATAATCCACATGCCCGGCGCTCCCTCCGCAGCCATCAGCAGCCCCAGAGCACAGGAAGGTTACTCTGGGGGCCGCGGAGGGCTCGGTCTGGCGCCTCACTACCCCACCTGGGCTGCAGCTGCTGTGGGAACCGTAAGAGAGTTTCCCCACTCTTGTCCCTATCAGCTCTGATGAGGTTTTGTTTTGTTGCCTGGTGTTGTGACTAAACATACTGGCTGTAAGAGCAGCACATTGAATCCATGTCAGCATAACAAATCATGCTGTTATTACATGTCGACAATATTTAAGGGCTATAATATTGCTCTAGACAGTTACAGAAACTCCGCATGATGCCATGTATTTCTGTCTCTTTTCCTTCTTTCCATTTTATTGCAGAGTGTAGAAGTTAAGAGTACAGGTTCAAGAGTTAAAATTTTAAAATTTAAAACAAGGAAATACAAGTTACAAATACTCAAAAGTGAATATCAATTCTAGAATTTGTTGATTTTATAGCCCTCGTTGTGTTATATGCTCCTTCCATATCATACATACCAAGTGGGGATAGTAAAAACATACTCTTCTTAGGACTAAAAAGAAAACTATGTACAATAATCTATGTCACAAGCGTGATATTGTGCCCAACACACAGTTGTTGTGAAACAAAGAGCAATTCATAAATGCCATCAAAAGCCAAAATAACTAGTCCATCCCTGACACAAGACACACCTCAGAAAATATTTTAGGCTAAATAAACATAAGACATTTTAGTACACATTTATCTATCCCTGTTCTATGTGGCTTGCACAACAGAATAGAAACACATTGTACACTCAAGTAAATTTAACAATTATCTATGATTGAGAAACTTGTACTAACACCTGATATTTATTGTACTTTGCAGTATACAAAGTATTTTCATTGTAAAACATCTTTGGGAGGAAAACAAATCGAGAAAAAAATAAACCACTAACTGCTACAATCAAGTGAGTGACTGGTGGAAGAACACGATGGGTTGGACACTACTTAAGGAAATTTTCAAAGAGAAAGTAAATGTCAAAAACCGTAAAGCGTCTTATAAACACAACCATGATGCATCATTTAAAAATACGGTAATGACAAAAGGAATAGTGAAGTGTCCCAAGGTTAGTCTTCCTAAAGATGCAGGACTCGGGACAGACGGACGGACGATGGGCCACCATGAACACAGCAGCTCCATTCGTCAGAGCGCCATACACGCCAGGCTTCCAGGCAAAAGTCCTCGCCAGTGCTCGGAAGAGGCCGGGGCCCCCGGCACACACAGCAGACCCTGGCCGCAGGGGACCCCACCCGCTCAACACAGCGCCCACCTTACCGCTGCAGAGGCAGCCTCCCCACCCACCCACAGAACATCCTTGAACAGGGGCTCTCCGTTCTCGCATCGTAGGAGAACTCAAGCGAGCCGCGGAGAATCATCACCCACCAAAGGTCCAACCTAAGCACTGGCCACAGCATCATCCGGGTGCTGCTGCTGCTGTCGCTGCTGCTGGTGATGGTGATGATGGTTACAACAGTGCCAGAAATGGTGCCACTGGGCTCTATTAGATTAAAGGATCATAACTTCTATAGAAGGGAAAAAATGATGTTTTGGTATAGAACTACACTGTTCAGCAAAACAAAAAAAATCAAATCAAGTGTGAAAGGACTTTTTTTTTTTTTTGAGACAGGGTCTAGCTATATAATTCAGGCTAGTCTTGAACTCACTATGTAGCCCAACCTGGCATGGTACACACTGAGGTCGTCCTGCCTCAGCCTTCTGAATCCTGGGGTTACAGCTTATAAAGCTACTCTGTCATGAGCTCCAGCAACACAACGGACAGGAAGTCAAGGAAACGTGCACGGTGTGGGTGGACCAGCCCTGCAAGGAGGCACAGACCAGCTCAGATTGGAGCTGAAGGGTGGCAGAACCAGGGAAGCTGTCTCCACGAGAAAAAAACAGAATTAACAAATGGCCTGATAATTCTAAATATCCGGTAAAAGAAATTTAACAGCTCTGGACACAGAGCTGTAGGGAAAAAATTAAAGATTTATGTCCAAACAAATGTTTAGAAAGCCAATGAAATTTTAACTTCAAGAAAAAAAGTGTAGAAGTTTAGGATACCTACGTGGTTTTCCAGTGAGATTCTCACACTGCCACTCAATGTGTAGTTTTAGTTTTGTTTTTTATACTTTGAGACAGGCTGGCCTCAAGCTCGGGCAGTCCTCCTGCCTCAGCCTCCTGAGCGCTGGGATACAGGGTGTTCCACCACACCTGGCCTCCAGCATGGAAGAGACACTGGGTCTGACCTCCCCGACCCTGAACTCCAGCTTTTGCTGCGGCCGCATTAGAACCAATCGGGTCACCTGTATGTTAGCCTCCTTTTCCTGGCCATACAAACAGCTGGGCACATTGGAAGGGGGACATTCTGAACGTCCCTTGGAAACGCTGCCGAGGCCCAGAGGTCTGCTGCTCTTGTTAGATTCAAAGGGTCTGTTTTCCTTATGAGAGAGAGAAAATGAGCATTTGCTGAGTCCAGGAGAGGGGGAAATCGAGGAGGGCTAGGAAGGGCTGGTAGACAAGGGGGGACGGAAATGTCCCATGAAGCCATCTGAGCCCCGCAGAGGTGGGGAAGCCTTCGCTCTTCCACCTACTGATCGCACGAAGACTGCCAATGGGCAGCATGGCTCCTTACTTTGCTTTTCATGCTCGCGTGCGTTGGTACTGGGGACTGAACCCAGGGCCTCCAGGAAGCACTCGGGCTCTGAGCTACACTCCCGCCCTGAGGTGACACAGGCTGGTGAGACTATACATATACACTAAAATGAAATGTGGTTCGACTCTGAAACGGCATTTGAATTTGGAAATGTTACGGCCTCGGTCTTCCCCTATTTGATATCTTCACTGGCTTCATGCACATTGAAAAAACAAAACCCAAAGTGGACACCACTGGAAAGCCATAAAGGTTATAATTAGGGCAGTTAGACATGCATCCTGCCTCTCTCCGCCTTTCCCATGGAAAACAAGAAGCAAGAAAAACCGTATTATCTCACAGGAACATACTGACACTCGGTCCAAAAACTAAGCATAGCCACATTCAAACTTTGAGTTTCAAAGAACTGAATTTTGTAAGTTAACTGTTACTAGAAAATCTTAAGACATGTGATCTCCTTTAAACTGTTTTATTAAAAGCTAAGTTATAGGGCCGGAGGGTTAGCTCAGTGGTTCCGGCACCTGCCTTGCAAGCGCAAGGTCCTGAGTTCCATCCCCGGTAACCACATAGAATGCTGGGTGTGGAGACACGCCCACCAACAATCAATGCCGCAGACCACAGTGCCGGACGTGGTGGCTCAGGCCTGTAATCCCAACACTCGGGAGGGCAGAGACAGGAAGATTGCTGAGTTCGAGGCTTGCCTGGGCTACAAAGTGAGACCCTGTCTAAAAAAAAAAAAAAAAAAAAATAGATATTATATATTAAAATATTTTAGAAGAAAAATTAACACTATTATACATTTAGACCCAGTCAGTTCATGTAATATCGACTGTGCCCTGTGGAACAGAGCTCGACCCCAAACCATCTAGGGCTCGATGAGGGGCCGAGCATCCCTTAGATGGCGCTCTCCAGCGTGAGCTTCCTGCCCAACCAGGCTCCGACAGCCCCGCCTCACACGGCTCCTGATCAGTCGCTGCGTGTGACACAGCTCATGCCATTTCCATTTCCGGGAAACATGACAAGTGTCCTGCCCTGAGACACACATGACACGGCTGCACACAACCAGGGCAAGAAGCCTCTGTACCCGAAGAGCAGGTGGCGCTGGCTGACGGGAACGTCTCTGCAGAGAGCAGGAAGGCGCCTTCGCCACTGGGCAGAGCAGAACCTCCAAGTCAGGTTCCCCCAGGCAGGTGTGCATCTCAGGGCGAGCAGGGCGCCGAGGGGCCAAGCGGGCGCCGTGCAGAACCACCGGGCACCCTGTCCAGGCTCAGTGCTGGGCGTGTTTATGCCGGAGATCTTGACCCACTCGCCCAGTCCACTCGCAGAGCGCAGTGTGGGCGGCTGAGCAGCAACACGGTTTGTTCCGCCCGCGTGTCGGGGAAACCACCGCTGTACACCTCAAACGCAGGGGTTCGTGGTCTGGCTCTTCTCAGACTAACACTCTAAGCCTCACTGACATGAAATTATTAAATACTTCATTTTAGGAGATAAATAGTATACCTCCTTCAGGTGTACATGAAAAGACAATACACAGCCATCTCCATTCAGAGAACAACTGCTCTTTAGTATTTGCAAGATTAAAATTTGTTTACTAAGGATGAAATTAAAATGAATTTTACATAAACTTTTATATAAATCAGTAAAATATTTTCTTACTAATAAGAAGTACAAATCGCTTTTTTCTTTTTGTTTTTTGAGACAGTCTCCCTATATAGTCTAGCTTGTCCATCAACTAACTACATAGCCCAGCATGGCCTTGAACTTGTGGCAATCCTCCTGCCTCAGCCTTCTGAGAACTAAGATTACAGGAATGTGCCACCATGCCCAGCTCAAATTATTTTTTTTAGAGAATAAAAATAGATGGTTCATTCCCCAGCTCACACACACATACATACACACACATGAACATACATACATGCATTAAACAACAAAATAAAACTGTACTAGGTACCAATTACTTCTTTCATCCTCCATACAATCTCAATGTAACCCCAAACTGAGCCCTCCGAAGTTTTTCAGTAAACTTTGATTGCATTCTATGGGTACAAAACCTGTTTTCAAACATGACTGAGCCATGTAACCACATAACATGCTTTGAATGACTTGAGCATATTACAGCCTGAAAAATCTGTTACTAATATGCACAATACTCATTAGCAACATTTTGCCTGGGTCCTAGGAAATGGGTTCAGGACACGGTTTGCCCTCGCACGGGCAGTGAGAGGCTGGACACTGTGAAGCAGAGGTCCTGCCTCCGCCAGGCTCGGGACACGCTGAGGCCCGCTCCACCCAGCACTGCAACACCTCAGCCCCAGCCTGTCGTGATGCGCACACGACTCACCACGCGGGAAGCACCTCACGCAGGGGACAGACCGCGTAGGGCAGACAGCCCACTGTGCCCGCCCTCTGGAGGCCAAGCACCAGAAGCACCGGCACGCTCAGTCAGTCCTCAGGAAAGGCAGGAATTCTTACTGGGGAAAATCCAGTCTAAACAAGACATCCTCTTTCTCTGCCTTGGCAAAGTAGAGATTTTGAAAACTACAGTAAGTTTTTTAGTTTCGTTCCTTTTCACTTTATTCTACTCATGGCAAAGTGACCCAGAATTACTAAGTAGTAAATCTGACCCAAGCCAACTAGCTACTGTCCGGACCAGGGCCTGCAAGAAAGTGTAATAAATGCACAATGTGTATAAGTATTACTTCTGAATGCATAATGCGTGTACTATGATATAAGGTGGCAATTTCTATTAAATTCTTTTTGAGATTTTTTATTTTAAGAGACAGATGTGAACTGGGCTCCACGGGAGTTCCACCCACGGTGCTGTCCTGGGAGCAGGACTACAAGTGATGTTTACCATGTATTTGCAGTTTGAAGTATTTTTACCAAGTGTACAAAATGGTTTAGAAATAAGGGCAATTTTTACTGCTTTTCAGAAAGCCTACAATATGTAATAAATTACTTTTTATACACAAATATTACTACATCATAATCACCCTGAAAACTAACTTGGATGAGACTCCAGGGCCTGGGGAGAGGACAGCACAGGAGCTCACAGGCGGGGCTGCTGACTGCACCTCTGTGTCCACTAAACGGCCCCTCAAAACCAAGCCGAGATTTTACAATAACCCACGTTTCAGCCCAGCACCCTGAGTAGGAGAAAAGTACGGGAAGCGAAGAAGGCGGGCTGGTGAGATGCCTCATCATATCGGTTACATTCCCAAAAAGGCAGGAACTGTTGGCAAGAGAATCAAAGAGAGAGTGGAGGTGGCCTAAGGAAGAAGACGCCCCACCCCGGCCTGGGGTCCGCAGAGCCCGAAGGAGTGTCAAGAGGAGCCAAGATGCGCATGTTCTGCCTTGAGGACAAGCACCCAGCATGCGTCATCACCTATTAGAAAGGGCTTGCTAAGAAACAATAGGAAGAAATGTCTTCTCCCAATAGCCTTACAGTTCCTTAGTTCAAACTGTTAATAAACAAGGAAAGAGCCACCCAGGAGTCCCAGACCAAACTCCACTCCTGCAAACTCTGGGAAACGCTCCCGCTTCGTACTTCTCAATGTAATATTATAATTCCACAAAGGAAACACAGCCATTAACTTACCTGAAACCTTGTAAATGGCTTGAAGTAAGCAGACTACAACTTAAACAACAAAAAAATACCCTTCCTGATGCTAATGTTCTAGTTAAAACTCAGCGAACCAAAAGCTAGGCAGTGGATCTCCCACGGACCAAGGGTGGTATTATTTCTGATAAGGTGAAATCTATTATACAGTACGCTCGAACCAGGATAGTGAGCAATAAAGATCTGTTTGAATGCTCAATTTTAAATTGCTATTTCAGATGTTTATCATAACAATAGCTGTTAACATTAATAAAACTAATTAGCTCCACAGTATTGCACTGTCCACAATTCCCAGACTGATATAAATGTCAAACAAAAATTAAAAACAATAAAGTATGAACCACGTGTGCTCTCACTTCTGGTGACAGCTAAGCATAGATGCAGACATGGATTCCGCGTGCATATTTTTGCTGAGGTTAATGCCTCTGTGCCTCAGTTTCCCCATCTATGCACTGAGAGTAACAGTATGGAACTCGGAGTTTCTATTGAGATGCAAATGAATTCATTGATGGGAAGTACTGAGAACACTGCCTGACCGCTAATAAATGCTGAGAAGGTGGCATTCACTCTGGATAAATAAACCTGAAAAGTGATTTATAACATTGCATTTGGGTTTTCTGTTGCTGGTGCTGTGGTTTGGGGAAGTTTTTTTGCTTTTTTTGTTTTGTTTCTCGAGACACAGTCTTGCTAGGTCACCCAGGCTGGCCACCAACTTACTGTGATTCTCCTGCCTCAGCCTCCCCAGTGCTGGTATCACAGGTGTGCCCAACCCATGTGTTTTTTAAAAGTAAGTCTCATTCATTTCCTGTGATAGAAAAGTTAGGAGATAATGATTAAAATACACTATAATCTTTACGATAGTGTACTGATATGAGATCATTATGTCTGCCATCAAAAGATAGAAGGTAATGTCTACCTTTTCCACTACATTTGGATGCTTTCTTCGGGCTTTTGAAATCATACTTTTCCTTATTACATAAAAATAAAATACGCATTAGTGCATCATTTTACTGTATCCTCTACAGAGATCATTTTTTCCTTTTTTCCTTTTCAGATACCAGGGATCAAACTCAGAACCTTGCACTCGTGAGGCAGGTGTGGTGCCACTGAGCTAAATTCCTGGCCCCTACAGATCATCTTAATATTTTATATTTATTATAAAACGCTTCTTCACTCAACAGCTCACTTCCCACCGGACCTCCTGAACCTCCACTGACTAGTGAACTTCTACAAGCATTCCAGGTGCAGTCTATTTGTCCTGAGGGAGGGCACCTTCCTCTGTCGGCCGGCCTTCTGTTACTGTGACAGAGCCGTGGAGGTGACCGGCTTCCAGGAGGAAAGATGCGTGGAGCTTCAGGTTGTAAACCACAGTGGACAGAAAGCAGGAGGAGGAACAAGGGGCCGCACAGTGCCCACCCCAGAGATGCACCAGAGCCTCGCTGCTAAGGCCCCGCCCCTCCCACTCCGAGGGGACACGGGCCAGACCAAGCCTCACCTCGCGACAGCTTCAGCACGGGTCGGGCCAGCTCACCTGGACCTGCCTCTCCCTGCTTCCCTTTTCTGTGTCCACAGAAGACCCCTGCCACCTCTCGCGGTGCGCTCACACCTCCTCGGCACAGCCCCGCCTGACTCCCTCAGGACTTCCGGGGACTCCCGGGCGACCCGCAGCGTCTCCCTCCCGAGCGAAGCGCAGGCCCAGGGCCACTCACAGCGCTGGCGTTGCCCAGCCTTCCCCTCCGGCGTCACCCACCGGGCAGCTTCCTGGGAGGAAGGGGCAGAGCCAGAGATGCTGCCGCCGCGCTGCCCGCTGCAGACGGGGCGCACCCTTCCATCCTTGGCCGGGAGTCTCCGCCTCTGCCAGCGCGCGCAGCTGCGGGAGGCTGGCCTGCTGGCTTCTGAGGAAGATCCATCTGACACACGTTTCGGTTTCTCTCTTAGCCTTCCAAGAAGCTGGAGGTCTACAGGTGTGCTCCAGCATGGCTGGCTCTTCTCCGTTTTTGGATGGATGGATGGATGGATGGATGGATGGATGGATGGATGGATGGATGGGTGGATGGACAAAGGAAAGAAGGGAGGAAGAAAGAAAGACAGGGAAAAACAGAAGGATGGACAGATATATGTAGACACATATATCCCTTCACTAATTTGACCAGCGAGAAGTTTTCTTCCTATTCTAGTTTAAATTTAGGAGTATAAATGGGCTTAAATATACCACTGTGATGGTAACTTTTATGTGTCAACATGATGAGTCCGAAAGGACCCAGACACGTGGGCAAGACGCTATTCTGGGCATATCGGCGAAGACGTTTGCCTCCGGGGCGAGAGCACCTGTCGAGACGCACATCGCGAGTGAGGAAGAGCGCTCTCCGCTCTCCCCAGCAGGCCGTCGCGCCCGGCTCCAGGCAGGAGTGGAGCTCAGAGGCTGAGCGCACGCGCCGGGCTCTCCAGCCTTCGGACCCAAGTGTCAGGTCCCCGGGGTCTGAAGGCGGCGGCTCTCGAGCAGATGCGCACACCGACAGTTCTCTCCAGGCGCCAGCTTGATGACTACAGCTCTTAGAAATTCTCAGACCCTGTAATCTTAAGAGCAAATTCTGTATGACAAACTTGGGGCCGGAGGTACGGCTCGGTGGAACGGCAAGTGAGATCCAGAGATTAACTCCCACTGCCTCCCCCACAAAACAAGTAAACAAACCCAAACGAAGCCTGCCCGACCTCCTGGCCTGTCTTCCACCCTCCCTCCAGCCACGGGGTCCTGCCTGTGGGGCCTGTTGCTCTGGAGAACTGTGACTAATACGCACTTGGGAGACACACACATGAGCTCTTTGCGGGTTTATGAATTTCCTCATTTTTTCAGGAGCTCATTTTTTCATTTGCATTTTGCTAAAATCTCTACAAACTAGTCACACTGGTGATTCTTCAGGTATCACAGACAGGTTTCACCCATCTGTGGTTCATTTTATTTCGTGTAAACAAACCAGTGATAATGGAGATCAACACTAGTGAGGTAAGAGATGAGGGCAGGGAACCCGCTGAACAAGGGGTGAGCCCTGCGGACCAGAGGTCCGGGACGAGGGCCGGCAGGCTGCGGATGGGACGGCCAGGTCTGACGTCACCATGGGGGCTACAGCTAGGGTCATGGCCGCTGTGCTCTTCTTCCCAGGGCCCCCTGGCACGCTGCCATGCAGACTTCTTTTCCTATCTTTAATAAACACACAACCTCACTACTTTTGCACTCGTTTTGTCCAATTTGTGTGCAGGGCCCCAAGAATCTAGAAAGACTCCAGAGCGGTGGTGGCGAGGGTGCGGCACTCACGCTGCCACGCGCTGTGCCACTGAGCGCTCTAAAAGCTGCACCCGGACTGCACCGCAAGGAGTCCACGGCACCCAGCACCCCAGCCACTCCAGGGAGACAGACCTCTCACAGGCAGGGAGGGGCCGAGGACGGAGGGGGTGGGGAGCAAGGGGAGGAGAAGGGGACAGACGAGTTAAGATGGTATGTCGGGGCCGGAGGGTTAGCTCAGTGGTTCCGGCGTCTGCCTTGCAAGCGCAAGGACCTGAGTTCGATCCCCGGTAACCACATATAATGCCAGACGTGGTGGCTCACGCCTGTAATCCCAGCACTCGGGAGGCAGAGACAGGAGGATTGCTGAGTTCGCGGCGGCTTGCCTGGGCACCATAGTGAGCTCAGGGCCAGCCTGGACTACAAAGCGAGACCCTGTCTCCAAAAAGCAAAAAAAAAAAAGATGGTATGTCCGTGCACCAACTCTGACCGATGAAGGCCACCATTCTGTTCTTCTAACCTGTACTAACAAAATAAAAACAAATGCAAAACAAAAAAAACAATAGGGCTGTGGATACAGAGCAGCGGCAGACCGCTTGCTCACCTAGCACGCCAGCGGCCAGGGTTCTGCAGCTTGGATTCCTTTCTCTGTGTCTTTCTTAAGGTCCCCCACCTTCCACCTAGTCCCCAGTAGCTATGGCCTCTCTGCGTTAACGTACGGAAATATTTCTAAATCCAAACGGTCTGGAGAAAAAAGGGTTAGGAGGGGTGCCAGGGGGAAAGTCCACTCCACACACTTGTGTATTCCTAAAGTTTCATGACTCAGAGAAATGAATTCAGCGCTGGGAAATTATTTCGCTAGTTTTAATAACCATGTCATTTGCTTTTGATTACACAATTTGCCCTAATTATGTTAGTAGTTTGGTTCTCTCAGGTATTTCCCTCGAGATATAATTAAATCCAGAATTTATAATTTGCAAACGGACCAAAAAACTTCAGCTCCTTTTACATGAAAGGGTTCCTTATCAATATGTACCAGAAAAAGATGCCTTCAGAGAAACAGGCTCATTACAATTTTTAGTAAAAAATGATTAAATAAATGATATTGGGACAAATTATACATAGAAAAAAATATAGCAGATATCAGTTATTTTCATTTGCAAAAAAAAGTTTTGAAATATTTATTTAGGTCACACTCAGAGATCAGAACTATTTCATTCTTGAAATGTTTATTCTTAAAATGTTCAGATCAAAGAGGATCCAGATGTCTCCTCGATGGTTCCCCAAAGCACAGGGGAGGGGGGTTTAAATGTGCCTTGGACCTGTTAAAAAAAAAAAAAGTTTGGTATATAGGACCTCAGCCAGGTAGAAAAATAGACTTTGTAACTGATCACCATGTAAAAATACATCTTAAAATATTAGTCGGTAAGGATAGTTTTTAAGGCGTGTGCTTCCGGGAAGGCAGAGCAGGCCCCTGTGACTGTGCAGGCCCCATGCAGGGATCTCCCCGCAAGACAAAGGAGAGCGAAGCACATTCAGAGGCTTTCACACTTTCCCTGTAAAGTCAGCTCAGCCTTTTGTTATTCAGATTAGCTTTTCAAGGGCCAGAGCTACCTTTTTTCACTTATTTGAAAAACCTTTTGAATACCAAATACTATTTCCTATTCAAAACCCTGAATCTGTCATTAGGCAATTTCTAAAATAAGTCTCACAGCCCTTTCATCCTGATTCTTCTTTATCTCTGATAGTCCCTCCTGACCGGTTCTCCACGCGCCCCCACTGCCGGCTCTCTGAGGCTTCCGAGGTCTCCTGGACATTACACGCGAACCCCACTCCTCCTCCCACGGCCTTACTTTGCCTCTGTGCTCTGTAGTCTGGAAAATCACCTCATATAGGAAGATGTGTTACAGAAACGAGAAGCTCAGGGAGGGAAACTCAGCGACTGCAAGTATTCCTGCTACAATTCCACCTGAACATAACCATCGAGCCCCGTGACCGGTGTCCCCCTAGGGGGAGGGTGTGAGGTCAGAGAGGGTGAAGGGACCGTGTCACTGGGTGGAGAGACGCTGCTTCAGACCTTTCTCCTGACAGTGTTCAAAGGCACATTTAAAACATACATGTACCTGATGCACCGGGCGCCTAAGGAGAGCAGGCTAGGTGCAGGCGCCCGCGGCAGTACCAATCCCCGAGGACAACCCCAAGGGTTCTCCCAAGCAGTCACTGTGAAAGCCTCAGAGAAAGTCCCACTTCCTCCAGGTCACGGCCCAGAGGCGGCAAGCGATGGCAGATCCAGACCAGACCCCGCGGCCCGGAGGACTCACTGGCACCCTCTGCTGGCCGCCGAGGGCAGGGCAAGCGTGCAGAGAGCCACCCCCGCCGCCCCAGCAGCGTCCAGACTCTCCTGGCGGACTGTGAGCTGACCAAGACCGGGCGCCCCGCGCACCGCAGGGAAGAAGAGGGTTCACAAGACGGCTCCACGCACTGACTCAACAATGTGAAGTGCCAAGTCCTCCTCGGCTCCCTCTCAGCGGTCTTTCCCTCCCGTCTTCACGGGGCCATGCCCATCTCCGTGCGTCGGGGCCACCTGCGCTGACACACGCACTGCTCCCAGCCGGAGGACGCTAACCGCAGCAGAGGGAGGACGCCAGGAGCACGGAAATGGACCGGAGCGGCACTGCGCCTGCCCCGGGGCCCTGAGGTGACCAGTGCGCCGGCCGAGGGCACGGCCAGGGCACAGCGCTAGGCTGGCCAGCCCAGCTTGGCCGTGGACACAGCCTGCCCTTCGGGGTCTCACAGGACAGCGGCACATGCACACATTCTGGAGAAAATGTTGCCTTTCATATTTAACATGTGTCAGGTAAACACTGAAAAGCGCTGTCTCTAGAGCAATTTACCTCCGAGTGTGGAAATGCAAAGAGAGAGCACACTGATCGGGGAGCTGCCCACCACACACCTCCACGAAGGGGCAGGGGCCGGAGGTGCCCTGCTGGCGCCGTGATCCATGTGGCCACCGCGCATGCGGCCTCCAGGACGCTGCAGACAGCATGGCACGCGACGCACACCGAGGGCGAATGCACAGGCCGCCCACCGCGGCAGGCAGACAGGACCAGGCGGGGCCCGAGGCGGGGCCCGAGGCGAAGCCGCTCGGGCGCGGTGAGGAGCCCCGCGCTGGGAGAGGCTGCCGGGACTCACGGCTCACCGGGCGCCCCTGGGGGACAGGCGGGGGCAGAGGAGGCCGCTGGAGGGGGGCAGCCTCCAGGTATGGACCAGCTCCGGGGGAAGCACCCGCCCGGACGGCCCTTTCCTCGGGCACCTATGTCTTTCCCCTCCAGGGCTGGACCAGGAAGTGTCCTACAGAATGCACTGGGTCATTAATGTATATATGTTTTATATTATATATACATCTAATAAAAATAAGTGCCAGCAAATTTTTTAAAAAGTGCATGAGTTTCCTAACTTCACTTTCCTTAAAGATTGTAGCTGGGACTGTGAAGTATGTTTTACATCACGAGCTGCAATGCCCCGTGCGGACAGGAATGACTGACGGAAACACGTGTCCTCCGCACACCAGGGACGGAACGCAGGGCCTCGCGCACTGTCCACGCACACCCTCTACCCCGAGCCGCACCCCAGCCCCAGCGTTCGCTTGCCATGTTTATTGTGAGGGGCGGAGTTGGGGCACAGTGGTAAAGCAACTGCCTCTCACATCTGCAGGTCTGAACGCCACTCGTGGCACCTCCACAAAACCAGAAATAGAAAAGAAATACACTCAACCCCACATACCCTCACCTAAATTGATGAATTCTGTCTCAAGTGTGTTTTACTTTTGAATCTAAGAGATTAAGTTGCCATAGAAATTCTTGAAGGTGACTTGAAGGCAGCAAATTAGTAATTATTTCCAGAAATAGAAATTGAAAGCCCAATTCTCCATTTGATTCTGAATTTGGGGACATTTCAGTTGGGAAAAGATGGATGCATTTGTCTCAATGCCTTTGAAATTATCAATTCCACATATTACTATTCAGCTTTTCTCATTTTTTTCACCAAAAGGGAGGGAGGCAAAGAGGGAAACAGGATGAAATTTCAAGAATTTAAACTTAAGGCCCAGAGGCTCAATAATGCACAAATAAAAATATCTCTTGTTTAATAGATCACAATATGATTTTTGTACGAATTTCTACCCAGAGAAATGATCAGTAACTACCCTAGCGGGACAAGGTCTAGCATTCAGAGTACAGCAAAGGAAGCAAAGCAGGTGTAAATAAAATTTTAGAAGATATATACATTCTTCCCCAAAAGCATATTTACAAAAAGCTTTAAAGTTTATAAAAAGAAATGTTATAGGCCAGAGATTTAGCCCAGTGCTTCCAACGCCTGCCTGGCAACCACAAGGTCCCTTGTTTGAGCCCAGTAACCGCATACAACAATACCGGGCATGTTGACTCACGCCCACCAGCAACCAGTACTACATACCGCAGTGCCAGGTGTGGTGGCTCACACCTGTCATCCCAGCACTCAGGAGGCAGAGGCAGGAGGATTGCTGAGTTTGAGGCTTGCCTGGGCTACATAGTGAGCTCAGGGACAGCTGAACTACAAAGTAAGACAAAAGAAAGAGAGGGAGGGAGGCAGGGAGGGAGGAAGGCAGGAAGGGAGGAAGGCAGGAAGGAAGGAAGGAAGCAAGGAAGGAAGGAAGCAAGGAAGGAAGAAATGTTACTATATAGCTGTTCATTTCCAATGAAACTGACTATACTAAATCTAGAAAGTGGTTCCGGCACCTGCCTCGCAAGAGCAAGGTCCTGAGTTCAATCCCCGGTAACCACATAGAATGCTGGGCGTGGTGACTCACGCCCACCAGCAACCAGTACCACATACCACAGTGCCGGGCATGGTGGCTCACGCCTGTCATCCCAGCACTCGGAAGGCAGAGGCAGGAGGATTGCTGAGTTCAAGGCTTGCCTGGGCTACATAGTGAGCTCAGAGCCAGCCTGAACTACAAAGTGAGACCCTGTCTCAAAAAAAAAAAAAAAAGGTGGGTACGACTGTATATGCTAGATGCCTGAGTAATGAATTCCAAAGTTTCGGAAGCAGAAATGTAAATGTCTCTCATGACATACTTCAAGACGCTTCAAGTGTCTCCAGTGGTGCTCAGTACACGCCCCTCGCTCTGGACACTCTCCAGGTCTCTGCTGGGAAGCGCAGGAACTGCCTATCATATCTGCAGGTCTCAATTCATACACTAGCCCTGACCTTTATCTCATAAACGTGAATCAAAAATTAAAGGTTTATTTATTATCTATAGTTACTAATCTTCAGAAAATCACCTTCCTCTGTCTTACAAGCATTTGCTGCACTAGCTTTATTGGGTGACTAGCTCCACATCCTGCCCTACACGCAGTGTGTGCCTGGCTGTCTACTACTGCCACGGGGCCAGGCGTCCAAGGGGGCCTCTGGGAATGGACTGGAGCTTGAAAACAGAGAGCCACGACATGTTCATACAATGAAAAATAAGTATTAAGATTTTAAAATCAGGGGCTGGGGATTTAGCTCAACTGGTACCGCACCTACCTTGGAAGCACAAGGGCCAGAGTTCGATCCCTGATACCACCATTTAAAAAAAAAAAAAAAAGATTTTCAAATCAGAACTGGCTGAGAAGGCATACACCCAAATATCCTAGATACTTGGGAGGCTAAGTCTGAAGGTTCAAACTCTGAGCCTGTCCCAAGCAGAAAATAAAAGGGGTCGTGCGGCTCGGGGCAGAGTACTTGACTAGCATGCTTCAGGCTCCGCCGCCACCCACAAAACGATTAAAGTTGGCCAAGTAAGCTATAAATTAGAGGCAACTTTGGATATTGAGCGGAATGCCAAAGAATAATGCAAAGAAATAAGAAGCAAGTATGGGGGGAAAGATGAGAATTACGGCGTGTCCTGTACTGGCGGTACAAATTCTCAATGTCTATTGTGATCATGACTTGTATATAAAATGTACCAATAAAATCAATTTTAAAAACTTTTAAAGAAACTTAAAAATAAAAAAGGATATATCAACCTTATTTTACTTTACTAAAAGCAGAAGTACCAATCTGTCTCCATTTTGGAGTGTATACATATCTCCTTAGGAATTCTAAAATCATAGAGATTACTTCTGCATCATTAAGTGGTTTCATAAAAGACTTAAATAGTGCTAAAGGATGTAGAATAAAATATCTCACTCCCATATTCTGCTTTAAGTTTCCTCTCCAAAATTAATCATGACTACAGTTTGGAAAACACTCCTTCAATCTCCTTTTTATTGTTCCATCTAATGATACTCATACGTCCATATTCTCAGGTGTGATGTTTAAAATAATTAAAACACATTATACAAATTATGTAAAACTTGTTCTTTTCATTTAATAGCATGTCTTGCAATCTCTAAATACCTCAGCTTTTTTAATAGCTGCAGAGTGTCCCATAGTACAAATATAAAATAATTGATTCAGCCATCCCTCCATTAATGGACACTTAGCTTCTTTCTTTCCGATACTTCATTACTGTAACAATTAGCACATTTGTATAGAGGAAAATATCTCTGTAGGTAATCTTCTTAGGCATAGAAGTCGTACATCAGACATATGTACACCAGCCAGGCGCAGCAGCACCTGCCTATAATTCCCGCTGCTGGACAGGCTGAGGCAGGCCGATCACAACTGAAAGCCAGCTGGACAATGGAGGGTGAGACCCTGTCTCAGGGAAACCAGCAAAGCCTGGGGGTAGCTCAGTCGCAGCCTGGGCTCGCTCCCCGTCACGTGCAGGGCTGCGTCACCTACGCGCCAGCCACAGTGCGTGAGGATGCATTCCGGACCAGGGCTGCAAGTTCTGTCCGCCTTTGTTACACGGCAGCAAGCGTTCAGTTTGCATTCCATGAATCCTAGTGACCACGACCATGTATCTGTACACGACTGGTCTTTTTTTCTTCAAAAGGTAAATTTTTTTTAAAGGGTATCATTAAGTCCATATATTAAAGTGAGAAATTTTCATTCCCCCTTGTTTCAGAAAATAAGAGATCAACACAAGTGACACTCCCATGGCCAGTACTGACGCAGGAAAGACAGACAGGGTGGCAGATGGTCAGGAGGGGAGATGGGCGGCCTGACTCAGCAGTCAGAGTGCACGTACTCACACTCAAATGTGTGCACCCACACGTGTGCCGTTCCTTTTGGTTTACTTTGTATGCAGCATGCTGGACAGTTATTTGTATGACTGGCCACCACCTAGCCTGGCTGGTTACACACTGTCCATGGACAATACTGCCTGTGATGCTGAACTAAGACAGACCACGTGTGCGTCCCAAGAGGCGCAGCCCGCAGTAGTAACGTGCGCTGGGTGTGTACAGCCCTCATGTGGCACTCACTCTCGTGTGCTCCGTGATCTTCAATGGTGAGGTTCAAAAGTATATACATGATAACGTGTTTAATGTGCGACAATTCTTCAATCTGTTCTAAATTTCAAATCAATTTATCTTTCAAATGATCCCAAGGAAAAGTTTAAACTGAATTACTATTTATTAGCTCTTTATATCATAGATTTCTATAATTCATATACACCTGAAAAGCAAGCATGCATCCATCTATCCATCTGTTTATCCACTTATCTACCTACCTAGGTGGAGACAGGATCAGGTTAGCTCTGAACTCACAATGTAGCCCAGGCCGGCCTTGAACTCACAGCAATCCTCCTGCTTCAGCCCCCAAGTGCTGGGATGACAGGCGTGAGCCACCATGCCTGGCTGTTCTTGCTTGATTCAAGTTAAAATCACACAAACCACTACTCCTTGAGTTAAACACTGGGTCCAGCCTGATGAAGGAAAACTCCAATCAAAACCACATCTTTTTCCCAGCAGCAGCTAGTAAAACTGTATCTGACACACGAATGCACACTCCTTACACACTTACTCATTCAGTTACTGAAATCCTAGGATATGCCAAGCAGATGGCAATGAATGAACAGAAAAAAATGTTTGCCCTCTTGAAACACATGAGAAAAGAAGATAAGTGTAATAATAAGTAAACTATATGTAAGTAAGAAAGTGCTATTAAATGCTGGGCATGGTGGCTCAAGCCTGTCATCCCAGCACTCAGGAGGCAGAGGCAGGAGGATTGCTGAATTCCAGGCTTGCCCGGGCTACATAGTGAGCTCAGAGCCAGCCTGAACTACAAAGCAAGACCCTGTCTCAAAAAAAAAAAAAAAAAAAAGTGTTATTAAAACTGAGTAAAGTAAGGAGAGGTGGAAAGCTGTCAGTTGGGAAAAGTGGTGAGCAGAGTCAGGGAAGGTCTCGGTGAGGCCTAAGATGTGGGACCAGGAGGGTCAGCAAGGGACGGCCCAACCATGGGGAGAGTGCGCCCGGTGGTGGCCAGAGCAGGGGCTGGAGGAGCAGGACGCGCCCGTGCGGGAGCCCTGACCTCGCCGTCCCGAGGCCCCAGGACACCCCGCCTGGCGGTCTTGGTTCAGAATGATCCTCTCCGTCTGCACTTCTGTAATGTAGCAGCCACCACCACAGGGCTGGGGCCCAGACTCCAGCCTATGACCTTTCACGAGGAGCATGACTTTCATAAGGAGCCTCGTCTAGCGTCTCCACCAGAACATGATGGGGATGATGCTAGAAGCTGCCTCATGGGTTCTGTTTAAGGAAAATGTACCTGAACAGTGCAGCTGAGTAAAATTTAAGAGATGATTCTTCTTGCTGGACACGAGCAAAATGTATAGGCAAAAAAAAAAAAAAGCAAAAATAAACAAGATTGCATCAAACTAAGAAGCTGTACATCCAAGGAGATAACTAAGAGTGAAGAGACAAACTGGGGTGGGAGAAATACATAAAATAAAAACATGTATGTGCTCAAGAGTTAGTATCCAAATGTATAAGACAATCATCACAACAGAAAGAAAACAACACAATTTAAAACTGCATAAAAGACCTAGACAGCCAGGCGTGGTGGCTCTCGCCTGTAATCCCAGCACTCGGGAGGCAGAGACAGGAGGATTGCTGAGTTCCAGGCTAGCCCAGCTACACAGTGAGCCTGAGCTACAAAGCGAGACACCCTGTCTCAAAAAAAAAAAAAAAAAAAAAAAATT
>PVIC010005232.1:0-21082 GCA_004025085.1 Thryonomys swinderianus
AGGAGGGAGATGCCATCTTAAGCCCTGCATGTGCTTGGCACCTCTGAGCACAACTCTGCCTCTCTATCTTGTTTCTAGGTCTGCCAAACTGGGGTTTTCAAAACAGAAGCAAGAGGTGAGATTTGTATCTATCTGTGACTAAAAACCCTGGGCATCAGCACCTGCCCTTTTTTCTCTGACTAGAATATAGCTGGAGACAGAGTAGAGCCAGAAGTAGGTCCTCTGATTGCCTTTCAAGTGTTTATTCTCCAGTGCCAGGTTCTGGTGTGGACTCCCTCTGGCTCTACATGTGCAAGAATCATTATTGCAAAGACAAGTCATTTGTGAGATGATGGTATTTGTTTAGCACCAGGTGCTGCTTGCTTTCGCTCATTTCCTTGCTGTGTGTGCCCTGGGGACACCACGTGCGAGGCGGCTCTGAAGAAGGGCAGGCAAGGTCTCTCCGACCCAAGCAGATCTGAGCACAGCTGCTGGCAGGAAGAACCAGGATGGGAGAGTGTTTGTCTCTATCTGTGGCAGCCCAGCTGCCTCATACACAGGAGAAACTCAGGTTGCTTAGGGGTTCTATTTTTCAAGAACACTTGTCAATAGCACCACAGAAAGCACTTTCTACTAGGACCCAAAAGAGCAAAGAATCTAACATCCTCTGAGTGAGAATCACCACATACGCACACGATTTCACCCTTATGATAATTCCAATGGCTACTTTTAGGCAAAGAAATTGAGGCCCAGCTATGTCTGACCTAAGGAACCACAGTAGTCACATGTCTGAGGTTTCCAGATTTTGAATAGTTTATTGGATAGTTAAACTTCTTCCCTAGTTGCCAGGCCAGTAAAAGGCCCTGTATCTCTGTGCTTCCTTAAGGCCCTACAATATTTCTATAGGATATTTTGTAAATGTCCTCTAGATAACAAAAGTGTGTGTTTGTCAAGCCAAACAGAGAAGAGAGAATTCAACTTTATTCTGTGGTCACTTACACAGCAGGGAAGCCACCAAGCTAAAGCACCTTGGAAACATTTACACACGAGTAAAATGTCATGATGTCATGAAGTTGAGGACCGTCCTTCTGTTGTCCGCTGACCTGTGAGCTCTTCCCTCAAGACTGGAACATGACAGTACACTCAGCTGTCCACCACTCCACAGAAGTCAAGAAAGTACATCTGTGCCAGACAACCAGGAAAAAGGGGTAAGCTGTCTGAGAACAAAAGTTGTCTGGTGTCCTTGCTCCAAGCTGGCACGGGGCAGCCAATGAGTGTGACAAAGGATAGGCTAAGAAAACTTTTGGCCAGCATCAGAGGATGCAATATGGTGTGCCAGGGCTAAGCCCAAAAGCTCAGTGTGTTAGCTTTCTGTTACTGGAACAAACCCCTGAGATAATCAGTTTATCAAAGGACAAGTTTGCTTCAGAGAGAAGGACTATGATCAAGAAATCAAATAATAACAAATACTGGCACAGCTGTGTGGGAAAAGAACCCTTCTATATCGTTGTGGGGAGTTTCAACTAGTAGGACCACTAGGAAATCAGTATGGAGATGCCTCAAAACACTAAAACTAGAAATTTCATTCAACCAGCTATTTCCCTTCTAGGCATGTTTTTTGGAAAAAAAATTGAAAAAATTGAAAATTGAAAAAATTGAAAAAAAATTATCGGTACATTTTATATACATGTATAGTCATAATGGACGCTGAGGATTTTACCGTTATATGGCATGACTTAATTCTCATGAATGGGAGAAAAAAATTAGGCATGTTTCCAAAAGTGTTAAAAGCATCATATTATGGTTAGGTGCAAAAACCTGTGTTTATGGTAGCACGATTCACAGTAGCTAAGTCTTGAAAACAGCCTGTATGTCCATCAACAAGTGAATGGATAGAGAAAATGTAGTGTCTATACACGATAGAGTACTACTCAGTCATAAAAAAGGATAATTTGTGTCATTTATAGGGAAATGAATACATCTTGATACCATAATATTAGGTGAAATGAATCAGACAGACAATATCACATGATTTCTCCTAAATGAGAAACTCAAAGTACAAATAATTTAAAGAGTAAAATAAAGGATGGATAATAGGAAACAAGGCAATAGATCTCTTGCAGATTGGAAGGGGATCTAGCGGTGGAGGGAGGAGGGGAGAGGGGAAGTAAAAAGGACTAAGATGTGTATATACATGTACCAACTCCCCCTGACGAATGCAGCCATTATGTAAAACATACATGTACAAAGAAGAATAAAATATTAGTGCAAAGAAGATCATAAAGATAATAAAGACAACAAAATTTATTTAAAAACTGTGTGGAAAGTTTTGCTTAGCTCAAGTTTTGGAGGTTTCAGTGCATGACTGACTGGCCCTGTCGCTTTGGGTCCTCAGTAGTGCATCATGCCAGCAACATGTGACAGAGTAAGGGAAGAAACCGGGGTTCCCGTCCCCCGCAAGAGCACATCACCACCGACCTAATTTCCTCCTACTAAGTGCCGCCCACTTTCACAGTTCCACCATGCCACAGTCGTGCCAATCTAAGGACCAAGTCTTCTAACACACAAGGGCTTTCCTGGTTCGAACCACAGTAGTCCAGTGGAGGCAAAGCCAGCCCAATAACCACGAGCACCACGGACAACCGGGCCAGGACGGGCCAGGACCGAGGCTGTCCCAGAGGAGCCAGCGCACTCCCTGGTGCATCCAGTGTCTCTGTTTGGGGACAGACTTAGTTGACATTACTGGGCTGATTCCTTGAGCCTTTCTCCCTCACAGGGCAACTGCACTGATCTGTGTGTTTTCAGCATGCTCTGGTGTGTAGGTTCAGTGCACGCTGTCTACATGCTGAGACTTTAGGTCACTGTGCAAGTGGGGGGGTCCTCGCTGCCGCCTGTGTCTCTATGAGAAGAGCTATAACTCTTGGTTCATGGCCTTCAGAATATGCCCCTGTGACAAGGGATGCGTTTGTGTGTGTGTGTGTGTGTGTGTGTGTGTGCGCGCGCACGTGCATGCACCCATGGGGGAGTGTGCATGTGCATGAGTGTGTGTTTCTAGTCTGGGGCATTCCTTGCAGTTGGGGACTCTGGGCTGGTAACTCCCAAGCACCACTTCTCCTTCCTCAGCAGAGGAACTGCAGGAATGGTGATTGTCCCAAATCTCACCTCTCTCATAGCTCCTCCTCTGACCTCTGCCAGCCTGGCTATCTACACTGGAGCCCAGTGCGGAGAGGGTGAGTTGATGAGAACCTGCCTCTCCTCCATGCCAGGGGCTTCTAGAAACAGACCGCATTTCATCCCTGTCCTTCTCTCCAGACTGTGTGAGCACAAGTTGGTGAACCCTAAAACCATGAACGCCAACTTCCATATCACTATACAGCTATGGCTGAAATAGAACATTGAACCTGACTTTTACTTCTAACATCTTAACTGGTCACAGGTCAAAATCTTTAAATCTTTTTTATTAGTGAACATTAGTTATGTAGAATAATGGTTTTCATTTTGATATATTCATACATGCATGCAACATACTTTGATCATTTCCGCTCCACCTCACCCCATTACTTCTCTTGCTCTTCTTTTTTTTATTATTTTATTGAGACAGGGTCTCACTTTGTAGTTCAGGCTGGCCCTGAGCTCACTATGTAGCCCAGGAAACCCTCAAACTCAGTAATCCTCCTGCCTCTGCCTCACGAATGCTGGGATTACATGCTTGAGCCACCAAGACCAGCATTTGTGATATGTAGTACTGATTGCCGGTGGGCGTGCACGAGCCACCACACCCGATACTGTTGTATGTGGTTACCAGGGATCAAACCAGGGTCCTTGCACTTGCTAGGCAGGCGATGGAACCACTGAGCTAAATCTCTAGCCCTCTCTTGCTCTTCTTGACGAAGAGGCAGCCTTTACACTCCAAGCATCCCAACTGCCACCTCACACCTAGGCCTCATCCTAAGTCCTTTCCTGCTCCCGGAAAGCTTCATTTCCATTGCAGTATTTGTTTTCCTCAGAAAGACATTAGGCCCTTCCTGCCAAGGGACCCCGTGGCTCCAGTGCCAAGGGCGCACGTGGGTCACTGATTCACCAGGGCACACTATGGAAGCTCTGTTCTTCTGCAGGTAGCCCAGGTCCTGCTCAGCTGACTGGGACACTCCCAGCTGGCTTCAGATGTTTGGGGATTCTCAAGAGCTGTGGATAGGAAAGAAGCTGGAAGGACAGCCCCACAACACCAGAGACTTCTGAGAAGGAGCCAAGCCTTGTATTTAGAGCAGGGCAGTCTCCTCAGGGGAGCCAGGCTCTGTGTGGTTTCAGGTGATTGTGCCTGTGTGAGACTGTGGGGTTCCGCCTCACAAGCCCTTGAGTTCCTGTATGACCCGAGGAGACACTTTGCGCAGTGGGCTACACCAGTCTCCTCCCGAAAGCCCGCTAGAAGCAGTCCTTCTGGTTTCCCTGATTGCCTCTGGGTCTTAGGAGAGCAAGTTCTGTGAACAAATCTCAGACTTCACAACTAAATCCCGCCCTGGAAAGTTGCCAGGGAAACAGATGGAAGGGGAACTTGAGGAGACTTCTAGAAGCAACAGAGACTAGAGTTTCCTGTTGCTGCCATTCTGTAGATTCTCAAGGAAAGATGCCTCCAGGGACCACCAACCTCCTCTTCTCCTTGCATGCCGTCCAAGCTCCAGTCACTGACCCCAAGAGTTAGGATCTGTCTCCTTGTCTGTCTCCACAACTGTCTTCAGAACCATAAATGACACATCCTACCACCCGGACCTTCAGTTTTGTGTCTCCATGCTGACATCTCTTCTTCGATACCACCCTATCCACCCACTCATGAGTAATCCCTAGATCAGTGATGGCGAACCTTTTAGGACTTTCAGTGATACAAGCAGCCCGCTGTAGCATGCGTGTCACAGGTTCACCACCATCGCCCTAGACCAATAGCCACGTCACTGCCTCCCCTTCTGTAGACAGTGGAAACCTCAGAGCTTCTGAAGATCTCTGAGCCACTGACACGAACACCTTGTTTACACACATCCCCCTGGCTCAGCCTGAATCTCTAGCCCGTTTCCCTGCTCACCTGCACCCATGTATCCCATCATTACCCCCCTCCTCCACTTCTTATACTTTTTAGACTAAATTCCAACTCAGTTTAAACTCGACTCTTTGTCTGCTCAGCCCTCAAACCCAATCCATCTACGAGGCTAGAGAAAAGTACATAACGGTACTGGCTGGTTTTGCTTTGTGTTTATGACCACAAACCTCAAGCGGCCCCCGGCCTAGCCTGGGTAAGTCCCTCGCCACCTCACTCTGCAATTCCCCCTCCGAGTTTACTATTTCTCTGTTTCTCCTCTTTCCCCACTCTCAACTGATGACTTCAGTTCTTATTTTACTAGAGTATAAAATGAGCAGAGAAGACTACCAACTTCATCGGTTGTGTCTAGTCAAAAACTTCAAAATTTCCCCTCTTTCCCCCACTCTAGGTACTCATTTCTCACCTACACATATTTTGTAATGACTCCTGTCTTTTAAAAATCCAAATGAAAGTGGAGTAATCCTACAAGATACTAATACACACTATAAATATACTACAATCCAAACTATGGTATAAACACATAAAAATACAGACAGACCAAAGAAATATAATAAGAAGTCCAAAAAAAGACCTAAGAACCTATAGAGATCTTGGTTATATGTTTGTGTATCTCAAAAGCAGTGGACCAAAGATAACCTTCATAGCACAAGGTATTAGGAGAACTGGATAATAATATTTGGAAAATATAATTCAATCATATCTCTCATGCTCTACACAAAATAATTGCCAAATGAATCAAAGTTTCAGATGCAAAATGAAACTGTACAAGTCTTAGAAGAAAACATGGGTGAAATTCTATATCACCGAATGGAAAAGGATTTCCTAATATTACTAAAAACCAAGATGCTACAAAAAAAAAAAAAAGATTGTAAAGTTGGCTGTAATTTTTTTGAAGGTGAGAGAATCTAAATACTATCAAAACATAAATGAGGGCCGGAGGGCTAGCTCAGTGGTTCTGGCACCTGCCTCACAAGCACAAGGTCCTGAGTTTGATCCCCAGAAACCACATACAATGCTGGGCATGGAGACTCACGCCCACCAGCAATCAATACCACATACCACAGAGCCGGGCGTGGTGGCTCACGCCTGTAATCCCAGCACTCAGGAGGCGGAGACAGGAGGATTGCTGAGTTGAAGCTTGCCTGGGCTACATAGTGAGCTCAGAGCCAGCCTGAACTACAAAGAGAGACCCTGTCTCAAAAAAAACCCCAAAAACATAAATGAAAACAGAGAGATATTTTCAACATAGATTATGACAGACATCTAATATAAAAAATTAAAATTGAAAAGAGATTAGAAATTCTACAGGAAACAGATAAAAGAAACGAACACACTATTCATCAAAGGAGACATGAAGTTGGTCCTTAAACATATGAAAAATAATTGATTCACTCCTGCTGAAAATGCAAACTAAGTCCATAGTGCATTGTACCTTTTACTCAACAATTTGCAAATAAATTAACACTACAATTATGGGTAAAACTAAAGAAACAGTCCTCTGGTACACTGTTGGTGGGAATGTGATGTGGTAAGCCCTCGGGAGGGAAATTTAGCAACTTCTGGTGAGCTACGTGTGTTAGGCTCTGGGATTTACTTCTAGGAGTTTACCCCAAAGACATAGGTTCCATGATATAAAAATACAAATGCCCAGCGTCAGCCACTGCACTCATATTTACCATTGCAGACTATTAGAAACTACCTAAACACCCAAACCTTGGAGATTGGTTGAATGGTATGAGGTAGAGTATGAGGAAGGGCTTTGAGAACTGATGTAGAATGATTTCTGGGAGATTTTGTTAAATGAAAACCCGAAGTACAAAGGAGCATATGTAGTAAAGAAAGAAAGGAGGGCCGGAGATTTAGCTCAGTGGTTCCAGCGCCTGCCTCGCAAGCCCAAGGCCCTAAATTTGACCCTGGTAACCACATACAATGCTGGGCGTGGTGACTCACGCCCACCAGCAATCAATACCACATACCACAGTGCCAGGTGTGGTGGCTCACGCCTGTCATCCCAATACTCCAGGAGGCAGAGGCAGGAGGATTGCTGAGTTCCAGGTTTGCCTGGACTACATACATAGTGAGCTCAAGGCCAGCATGAACTACAAAGCGAAACCCTGTCTCAAAAAAAAAAGAAAGAAAAAGGGCCAGCAAGCATCTGCTTTTCCTTGTGAAATGAAGCACAAGAAGAACAAACCAAACATTTTTGTAGGTGAAATGCTCTAAGGCATGTTGGAGAATGGGTGGAGGGGTGTTTCTCTAAGCATATGTTCTAAGAATAAGCATATGCGACTTTTGATACCATCTTATTGACTCACTAATAAGACAGAAATCAGTAACAGAACAGAATTTAACTCCCTTCTTGGGTAACCCTTGGGAAGTGCTCCTCCCCACACTCTGAGTATCTCCGGAGTTGTGTGCAGGGTTGGGGGAGTGTGTCAGGCCTGCCCAATCAGAGACTGCATTTCACTAGCCTGGGTATCTGGCTCACAGATGTCACCTAACACAACTGAGTCCATCATATCCACAATCCTTGCAGTGTGGCCTTCAGACAAAGCCTGTGGTTCTCTTTTTCACCAGGCTCTTTGGCCAGGAGTAGCACGGCCTTTGGGCACTATGTGAACTCTTGAAAGGAAGCCAAAGTGGAAGAAAGAAAGCAGGGGTGAGATTAACAGATTAGCCCCTGAAGATGCTATTCAAGCCCCTAGCTCAGTCCTCTATTGCTTTTATTGAATCCCACAAACCAATCATTTCAAGTTTTTGCCTGTGCCTATTTGAATTAGGTTTTCTGTCACATGCCTTCAAGTCTCCACTGATAGCACATTTTATGGATTTGTAATTTGAGGCCCAGTGAGATAAAACAACAAATCCAAAATCATGCTGGAATCAGCAGAGGTGGCACTAACATGAGATATGCTGGATCTAATTTCAGTCATACAGTCACCGGAATAGGTGACTTTCACCCAGGGTATCAAGACAAAAAAGGAAGAAGTTATATGCACCAGGGGAAAAGGAGAGAGAAAGCAAACCAGGCACCCCACCCATGGTCTAGTATGTCCACACTTGTCCTACCTGTTTACAGGTAGTGGACTGGGACAGTGGCCTCTTCAGCTGGAGACGGGAGAGCTTCTGAGACTCCTCGCATGACTACAAAGTCCCAGCTATGGAGTGATGAGAGCTGCACTGGAGAGTGCTATGCTTCTCAGCCCCACCAGGCCTTTGGGATGCAGGAGACATAGCGTTTACGCCAACAGAATGAAGTTTCTTATACACCAAGCATCAGAACATCAGATTGTACAAGGAGAAAACAGGATGATTGCAATACAATCACACAGCAGCAGCAAGACCAATGGACCTGGTGTCAGAAGACGTGGGTCTGACCCTGATCCTCCTAGTGATGTAGATGGGTGGGCTGTGGGTGTCCTCTGCAAGGAATCAAATACCTGCTACCCACCTCAGAGTCTTCTGTAAGCCAGCGCCCTCCAGTCAGCACAGACAATGGGTTTGGGAAGGTCCCCAGGCTGTTCTGATTGGCTATCTAGAGCTTTTAAGTAAACCACCAAGTATTTAACCACTGAGATATTTCACAAAAATCTTAACTTCTTTGGAAAGTAAACAGGGCTGGGAACAACTATCTGGAACACATTTCCCCTTTGCCTTAACAGGAGGGTTAACATGGCCTCCACTCACCCAGTGTGGGTGAGACCCAGGCACAGATTCCCTGAGCCATTTAGAGTTCCCACGTCACCTGTGTCCTACTCTCCACCTGTGTGTCCTTCAAACAAGAGACAAAGGATTAACAAGAGGCCCCTGTCACACTGGGACATGATCAGTGGACCCTGTGACTTCCGACATTAAGGGCACAACTATAAATGCAAATCCCTATATAAAATTCATGGATTAAAGAGAAGAATTAGGATTCATGGATCTTTGGGTTGCAATAAAAACCGAGGATATGCACCCAGGTGGGGGTAAAGGACACCAGCAGGAGGCTGATGAGGGGCTTCACGGATCAGGACAGAGAGAAGCAATTCAGAGGCTTGACAGGCTAAGACCAGGCACAGGGCCAAGGCTGAGCCTCCAGGCTTGGGGAACAGGAGTACAGCTGCCCAGGTTGGCGACTGGGAGACAGGAAAGCAGATAGACTTACACAAGTCTGGTGAGTTCCCATGTGGAACCCGCAAGACTAGGTTTAGTCTTAAAATACTTCTGAGGAAGTTCTCTTGAATCTAGTTTTATGCTTTGACAGATGAAATACAATTCTCAGTAAATCTGGTGAAAGGTCTACGAGACACACACACAGGCACACACACACACACAGGCACACGCACATGCATACACATGCACAGTTAATTCTCAATAGTCTGGCTAGTGTAGTTCATTCCACAGCTCATTCCACACAAAGCTTTTGTCCCCAAATGCAGCTAATAGGCAAGTTTTTTTTTGTTTTTTGTTTTTTCCAGTACCAGGGATCAAACTCAGGCCCTTGTGCTTCCATCATAGGTGCAGTACCACTTGAGCTAAATCCCTGGCCCTTGGTCAAGTTTTAAAAGGTACAATTGCCTCCTATTCCATAGTTAAGATCACACATCAATTTTTTTTGTTGTTGTTTTAAGGCAGGGTCTCACTATGTAGCCCAAACTGGCTTTGAACTCACGGTGATCCTCCTGCCACCATCACCAGAGTGCTGGGATTACAGGCGTGTAATGACACCCGGCTCATATGTCATTTTTTAGCCCATGAGCTGAAGCACCAAGCTGTGTGGCTGGCGGATATGCACTGAGAACAAAAACTGAATTTGAACACATTCATTCATTTGTTTCACAAACATTGATTTAGAGCTCAGCATTTGCAGCCCCTTATGCTATACCCTGTGGGATCAGAAACAATGAGTAAGATTCAGCCTGTCCCTGGAGGGGGCTACTGGCCAGATGGGGCTCAGGTGTGCCTGGCTGGGAAACCAACGGAGGGAGGGGTGCTGTGTGAATTATTTCTGCAGGGAGTCCAAGCCAGACAGCCACGACTATCCACCAGGATTTATATTTTTTGAGACAGGGTCTCACTTTGTAGTTCAGGCTGGCCTGAACTACTATGTAGCCTAGGCAAGCCTCAAACTCACAGCAATCTTCCTGTCTCTGCCTCCTGAGTGCTGGGGTTACAGGCGTGAGCCACCACGCCCAGCATTGGGGTATGCGGTACCAGGGATCAAACTCAGGACCTTGCCCTTGCAAGGCAGACACCCGGACCACTGAGCTAAATTCCCGGCCCCCACAAGCATTTTTTTTTTTTTTGAGACAGGGTCTCACTTTGTAGTTGGCTGGCCCTAAACTCCCTATGTAGCCCAGGCAAGCCTGGAACTCAGCAATCCTCCTGCCTCTGCCTCCCTAGTGCTGGATTACAGGCATGAGCCACCACGCCCGGCCCCCACAAGCATTTTTGTAAGGATTTTTAAATCTTATTTTTCTACCTGGGAGCCACAACAGGTTGTTTGGGGGGAGTGATATGTTTATTTGTTTCAAATCAGGACCGCAAGCTACTCTAGAAAGCCCAGCATGAGGCCGGCAGTGTCTGTGTACTTACCCAGTTGAATTTTAAACAGGAAATAAAAATATTATCTGTTTGCTTCCAAATGAAAGGATGCTTAAGGTTTTGTGGACTTCTGTCCCAAGCTACCGTTTTTAAACACTCTGTGCAGGAACTGAGTATATTTTCTCATTCAGTCTGTACAACGACCACGTGGGTAAACCGGCATCAGCCTCAGTGCACACTGAAGATGCCGAGGTTCCCTAACTCTCAAATTCTCCCTGAGTTAATTCTAAAGGTCCTGTGATCCGCATTCTGTGAGGCAATCTTTTCTGAAGTTCCGGGATTCGAATTCAGGGTGTCGCTCTTGCTTTACAAACGTTCAATCACAGAGTTACTGATGACAGCTTTGAAAACAGGAGCTGGCTTTTGGAGTCCCATAGCTGTTGTCCCCCTGTCCATCAGGCACAGGGATGGGGCCGGGGGTGGGCAGCCAGTCTTTCAGAGCTGGTTTCGCTACTGATCGCACACCCAGGGAAGTCCACCCCAAAGCTGACCCAAGCCCCTCCTCCTCTGTCAGCCAGCTGCGGAAGAAAAGGAGAACTTGAAAAATCCGCGGTGCAACCCGTCACTTGCAGCACCGTGACGCCCGGCCAGCGCGGGGGCTTCTGGGAAGGAAGCGCCAGTGACGTCACCGGAACCCAGCCGTGAAAGGGCCTGGAGAGTCTCCCGGTCCAGGTGCCTGGAAAGGACGGGGCGCTGCTTTCTCTGCAGCCGCCTTCCACTGACGACCCGGATTTGGGTTCTCAGCCTCCCGGGGTGATGGTGTGCCGGTGTGCGATCTCCCGGGAGGGAAGACGGTCTTCCAGTGCGAGTTCTCATGTAACTTCAGTCTACCCTTAACTTTTCATC
Organism: Thryonomys swinderianus; assembly: GCA_004025085.1. NCBI lineage: Eukaryota > Metazoa > Chordata > Mammalia > Rodentia > Thryonomyidae > Thryonomys > Thryonomys swinderianus. The sequence goes on from PVIC010005232.1 coordinate 11,501, forward strand.
CAGGAAGGCGAACTGGTGAGCATCCCCGGGTCCCTCTTCCCCTTCCCGACTCTTGGAGACTGTGCTGCCAGCGACCGTCAGTCTGTCACTTCGCTGCAACAAAACACCGTTAGCTCCACTTGTAGTCTGTACTCGGTTCCTGCGCTCTGATGGGTTTTTATCCATTCTCTGTGAAATTTTCCCCCACTTTTCCCAAATACGGGACGGGGTAGTCTGGAGGGCTGTTTCCCCTTCGTCACACTCCGTTACAGAACCCAGCAGCCGTGACTCCTGCCCTGTGACTTTGCAGGAGTTCTCACAAGCACGAAGATTCCTTCTCCCTCATCTGATGTTTGACTCGGCCCCGTGACTTGCTTTGAAGGACAGCTGTGAAAGTAATGTAACCAAAGCTATAAATGTGCTTCCATGATTTTCCTTGGCCTCTTGTGTTTCTGCTACCACCGCGACAAGACTTTGTCCAGGTAGTGCCAATTCCAGAATGAAATGTAGGAAGCAGCCCCAAAACAGACTCACAGCTTGGAGCCACGCCCAGCTGAGCCCAGCCAAGATCAGCGGAATCCCAGCCAGCCCTCAGACCTATAAGAAGAATAAGTGTTTGAGCTGTAAGCCACTGAGATTTAGAGCTTCTTCATGATACAATGTTATTGCAGTATTAGGTAACTAATAAAATCACCAAAATCAGACTTAATCTAATGGACAACTAGAATGCTATCTGAGCCTACATTCTTCAAGAATCCTGTTTCAGCCAGGCATGGTGATGCACACCTGTAAGTCCCACTCTCGTGAAGCTGAGACAGGAGGATTGCCATGAAGCTGAGACAGGAGGATTGCCGTGAGTTCGACTAGCCTGGGCTACAGAGTGAGTTCAAAGCCAGCCTAAACTACAGAAGACCTTGTCTCAGCAAACACACAAAAAGAATCTTGCTTCATTAAAACATACCTGGCTATTTTAGCCCCTCTATAGTTTGACCACCCCAAACCCTCTGTGCGCATATCATTTATTTTGACACCTATTTGTTTTCAATATAATGCTTTCTAGAGTTCAGCCTGATATATTAACACTTGTATATTTGAAACTTTACCAACAAGACCATAAGAGAACATGAACCATATGAGTACAGTATGGACAATCAAACACTAATTATAAATATTCTGTACCGCTATCCCCCTTCTTTGTGAAAAGAAGCCTTCCAATTTTTAGCTGGAAACATGTTTCCATTTTATTTATGAGGCTAAGCAGAAAGCTACACTGAAGACATAAAAGGCACCCAAATATTTATGGAATATCCTCTGGGAAGGTAAATGTCTTTGAGTTTTGATCTGTCAAGTAAATATTTCTGATCTATTAATGTTCAATTTTATATGCCCTGTATTTTTATAAATATAATGTTCAGTTATAAATTCTAGGGGATATTAAACATAAATCATTTCCATCTAAAACATATTAATGGAAATAAGAGGGAGCTAAAGAATCACCTGTTTAAAAAAATGGAAATAAAGCTTATGTATATAGGGGCAGGGTTGTAGGAAGGGCAGGGGAATGGGAAAAAATGAGAAGATATATCATGTACAGGTTCAAATCCTCAATGTGAATGTGATTGTGATGTATCTAAAATGTACCAATAAACTCAATAAAGAAAAAATATTATTTAAAAAGACCTACTATTTAAGAGATCTATAAGTAAATCCTTGCATAAAGCAAGTGTTCAGACCCAGTTTGACAGCCTGATATGTTTCATTTTTATTAATGAAGCACAACTTTGTGTATGATAGCCAATCTGCTTTTTATATTCTATATTTAAGATGAGAGAAAATTCTTCAGAACCACATTTTTTCCCCTTGTGGTTTAGTTTCAAACGTAATGTAGTTCCTCTTTTTATTTATGTAAGCAGTAAGATTTGTTATACACTAAAGCACTCAATGAACTGGTGTCTTAAAAAGATATATATTTACTTTTTTACTTAATTTACTTTTCAGATACGGGAAATTTCCAAGTGACTGGTCAAATCATACATTTACATGGTGACTGGTCTACAATTTTTTTTAAAAAGAACAATAAAATGAAGCAGCCTTTTTCTCCAATTATGGGCATAACCATCAAAACACCTGCTTGAGTTTCTGATGTTCCAGAAATTACACACCAAAATAAATCCCATTCCTTAAAATCAGTCACTTTATCCTTCTGTTTCAGGGAGTTTCCAGGGGTCAAACTGTGCTGAAATTTTTCATATGGACTTCAAAGCCTGCTGTGTATATTGTAAAAATATTGTTAAACTCAGAACATCATTTTCCTTTGAGGATAAATTATAATTTTGGCAGAAGAAAAAAATCATTTGGGAGTAAGTTCCATGGAAAAGTGAAAAGACCAGTGAATTTAATTTTCCATGTAATCTCACAATTCAAAAATAACCACCACTAATACACTGCTATAATTTCTTCCAGCAAGTTTTCTATGTACTTTATTTTAATACAAATGATACAATACCATATATAGTTTGCCCACTCTCCTTGAGGAAGAAACTCTGTATGTAGTTCAGGCTGGCCTTGAACTCACTATGTAGCCTAGGCTGGCCTCAAATTTACAGCAATTCTCCTGCCTCGGCCTCCTGAGCACTGGGTTTACAGGTGTGCCCCACAGTACCCAACTTGGATCTCTTTTTTAAAATCATTAGTCAACCGTCTCATTATTTCCATTCTATGAGGTTCAGAGAAGCCACATAATAGGCAAACAGACATCTCACAGAAACTGTCCTAACAACTTCTTTCAAAATGTGTAATGGCAGAAAACACGTGAACAGCTATACAAAAAGAACTCCTATCTTATTTTCTATTCTTTGCTCTTGCAAGAATGCTATGTGGTCATGTCACTGACAATGCATGACAAGTGAGAGAGAAACCGAGAGTGTGAGAAGAACATTCTGTGGTTTGGACAGAGAATAAAGAGAGTGGGGTGTCTCACCCACATCAGTCATTTATGTAAACTGTGGAGTAGGGAGGTGAATATAGCTTGCATTACAAGTCACGAAGCTTATTTCTTAAGGCTCAGCAATGGAGTGAAGCTCCTGAAATGGAAGACTCGCCGTGTAAGTCAGGATCAGACAACAACTCAGGACTATGCAATTGCTAGATCTTTCCAACAAGTGAGAGGTTCAGCACCAAGTTTCAGCGTGATCTCCTGGTGCACACAGACTAAAGCTCTCCACATTCCAAGCCAGAGCCGCCAGCGAGGACAGAGGAACCTCGCCACCATCTTGGACAGCTAGTGGCTGCATCTGAGTACCCCCCAAAGCCCATATGCTCTAGTCTTGGTACCCATCTTATGGCATTCTTGGAAGGTGATGAAACCTTTGCGGGTGGAGGAGAAGTCACGGGGATGTGGCCCGGAAGCGGATATTGGGACTCAGCCCCTTCCTGCTTCCCTTTGCTTCCTGGCCATTACAAGGTGTCACAGGCCTCTTGTGCACATTGCCTTGCCTTGATGTACTGTCTCAATACAGGACCAAAGCAAAAGTCACATTTTCCCCAAAGTCTGAAATGAGGACTCACTACACAAATATATGAAATGCCTGTGTATGTAATAGCCACACACACAATAAATTCCAATTATTACCAAGATGACTGCACACTACTTACAGTTCTACCTTCTGCAGAGAAAGTGAAGTCCTAGCTCTGGGACACTGAAAATCAGGGCAGCTCATTGTTAGCATTATAAAACCTGGGGGAATTTTATTTTTCTTCCTAAAAAGGATTCAAAGACCCCTGTTTCCTACTCCCTCCAAATCATTATCCTCCTAGTCCCTGCCCTAGAGTGGAGGTATTTGTCCAACTCTTTGACTTTGGACTTAGTTCCATCATGGGCCATCAATGGATGTGGTAGCGTGGGAGCCTGGCAGACCAAGAAAAAACTTTCAGAGGCATTATGTGTCCATTTCCTGCTGTCCTGCATGAGAAAATGCTGCCCTGGCTGGGTCTCAGAATGAAAGACATGTGAAGCAGATAAGCCTAACCAAAGTATAGAAATGAACCTGGTCAAGTCTAGTGCAGCCACAAAGTTCAGATGCAACACAGCTGAACCGCTGTTGACTTATGGTCCACGAATGAGAAATTCATATTTGTTTTCATAGGCTGTTCAAATTTGGGGCTGTTCGTTTGTGCAGCAAAACCTGCCGGATACACCACCAACTAAGATGCCTTTAGCATATCAAATGTTTAAAAAAAGAAGGAGGAGGAGGAGGAAGAAAGAAGAAGAAGAAGAAGGAGAAGGACAAGGAGAAGGAGAAGAAGAAAAGAAGAAGAAGAAGAAGAAGAAGAAGAAGAAGAAGAAGAAGAAGAAGAAGAGGAAGAGGAAGAGGAAGAGGAAGAGGAAGAGGAAGAGGAAGAGGAAGAGGAAGAGGAAGAAGAAGAAGAGGAATAGGTAGGGCAAAAATTAAAAAAAAAACAATCAGGAAGGGAAAGTTACTCTTTCACAAACTGTTGTCTGCCCATGGAAGACCAAGATGGCATCACAGCATATCTGATAACACCAGGAGTAGAGGAGGAAATAGAGTGTGTTGTGGACATGTGCATGAGCCTTGGAGACCAGGAAGAGGATGAGTTTAGGGCAACATGGTTTCTTGGATTCTCTTCCTTTAGTTCTCAGTGTTATATGGTACTATCTCTGTATTAGGGACTTTAACTCCCTTTCTGGACATTAAGCTTGGTAAGTAAACTTATATGATTTGCAATGAATTCACATTGCTAATTCTCGTATTTCTATTTAAAATGCAGCAGGATGTGCATTTGATATTGATTTGAGTTTTCAGTTTGAATTGTTCTCGTGTAGGTATTTGTCAAGGAACAGATGTTTTCTCCATGTGTCATCTGAGATGGGCTAAGTATGCCCAGGGGGTATGGTTGGTATAAGGGTCTCTCCCTGAGCAGACGGGTTAGTTATAAATTGCTCTGTGGTTTTTTCCCAGCCCTGTAAGGGCTGAAGTAAAACTTAGCAGCTGAGCAGTTAGCCCATTTATTTAATTTGATTTTGATTTTCCATTAAGCTCTTGTGATTTATTTAAATAGGTTCTGAAATACCAAATTGAAATGTGACGTGTTTGGCATAAAGGGGGATTAAGAATCAAAATATGAATTGAATAAAATCCATTTTGCAAATCTCCAGATCTGTCCAATAAATCACTTGGGAGACCTGCACAGAATTATTCCTTAAGTGGCTGTGAGCATCACTATGACATCTGTGTTCCATAAAACATGGGCTTCGAGTAACGGTTCTTTCTTGGGGTTGAGTCTCAAAACTGTCACCATGAAGCACTGTCCTGTGACACAAGATCCACCACCAGAAGGGGGGCCTTTCATCTCACCTTTACTCCAGAGGCAGATGGCTCATTCAGTTATTCATAAACTTAAATTCAAAATGTATTAAAATGCAGACTTAACCATTCTGTCAAAGCCCTAATTCCAAGGCTGGTGTATGATGGGGAAAGGAAGCCATCAGCATTATTCATAGCCAGAAAAAGGGCAATCACTACTGGGCTTTTCCTGATCTGAAACTCTTCAAAAGTCACTGACCAAACAAGTGGAACTGAATTTGTACATCAGTGCTGTGGCTTTTTTTCCCCCACAAGTTTGTTTCAGGCCCTCTCACTGTAAGGTGGGAGGTTTAGATCTCTTAATCGTTCAGTTGCCTTTAGATCTAAACTTTATCAGTGTTTCTGGTTTCTTTATCCTTCACCATTTCTGATACAATAACCACCAGCTAAGAGGGAATTAAGAAGATTAGCCGCTTACTTTAGGAAAGGGAAAACATCTGAAACCAGGAGGACCCAGAATCTGAGTTTACCCAAGCTGTCCTGAGGACAATCAAGCTCAAAATGGCAAAACCAAAGCCTACCACTATAGGACCATGTGTGAGACAGTGGACAGTCTAAAGCCACCATATACAATGCAATTAGTATTTTAGCTCCAAGCTAAAGGCAGTGCATTTAGAATTTCCTGAAGCGCCTAGACAATGGTACAGTCATGTTTTCTTTGTCCAGAGCTCTCTAGCTAGGGAGGGGAAGCAGATAAAACTAAAGGCCATCACACAGTTGTGCAAGATGTATACAGCACAATAGCACCAGACAGAGAGAGAGAAAACCAGACAGAGACCAGCAAGTGCTGCACTTGCCAAGTTGGATGCTATGGCAAGAAAGAAGCATGTAGGGCCAGCCACCATGGCAGGAATCTCTCTAGCAATTTTGCAAACAGCACGTGAAAGATGAAAGTGACTAGAGCTTGGATGGAGACCAGGACAGAGAGAAGGTTTCATATATTTAAAAAACAGAAGCATTAGGATGTGGTAGCTAACTGGGTGGGGTGATGAGAAAGAGGCAGGGGTCTACAGAAGACCCACTGCTTGGTTTGTGCATTTAGTGGGTGGTGATGTGATCTACACAATCAATTCACATTCGATGCTGACTTGACATCTGGTAAAATTGAGAGGCCTCCAGAGCCTGGCTGCAAGATCCTCTTCTGTGATGTTTCTGATGCCAACGTCCCTCCCCAGCAGTGCTCCTCTCCAAAGTGGCACAGGAAACCTCACTCATCAGCCTGATGGGCTGGAAAGAGGAATAAAACACGCTTCTGGGAGGGTCATGCAGATGAGACCTTAGGAATATAACTGACCCCTCACTCCTTTCTCTTTGGCTCTTTTGCTCTCTGCTTCCTGGATGCCATCAACTGAATGGCTCTGATCTGCCAGCCCTTTGTGCCATGGTATACCTGCCTTGCACCAAACTGAAAATGGATCGAATCCTCCCAACTCATGATGAACCTCTCCTCCTTTAAGTTATGAGTGTTGGGTATTCTCTTCCGGCAATAGGAAAGCTGACAAATACAAAGAGAAAACAGATGTGTTTCTGTGTCTCCATGAGTAACAGGTTTAAGTTCCCTGCAAGCCCACAAAATTATTCAAAGAAGTCAATGGCCCCTTTCTTAGGCACCAGAGAGCACCCTGCTCTCCTCCCAATACTAGGCTTGTCCCCAGTAGACCTTGTTTTTCACTCTATTCCAAAGTGCCTTCTGTTTGTGGACCCACATGCCCTAGCTATGAAAATGTGTGACTCATAAGCTGCTGTTGATCTCATCCATCCAGTGCTGGGTTCAGCCATCTCTGTAAGCGTGGGGTGGTGCCACAGCTTGGATCTGGAATGTCCCCAAATGCCCGGGAGTTAGAGGCTTGGTCTCCAACTTACTGCCACTAGAAAGTGGTGGAACCTTACGGGGGTTGGGCTAGTGGAAGACTTTCAGTTCCCTGGAATATGCCCTTCAAGGGGTTTGTAAAACCCAGGTCTTCTCCTCTTCCTCCTCCTCCCTCTCCCTCTCTTGACTCTCTCTCCCAACTCTGTCTCTCTCTCAGTCCTCTCTCTGTCTCTCTGTTTCTTTGTGTCTCTCTGTCTCTGTTTCTCTTTGTCTCTCTGTCTCTCTGTCACTGTCTATCTCTGTCTCTTTCTCTCTGTCTGTCTGTCTGTCTGTCTGTCTCTCCCTGCCCCTGGCCAACATGAAGTGATCAGTTGTGCTCCACCACATGCTCCCACCATGATGTACTGCTTTGCCACAGACCTAAAAAGCAACAGAGCCAACCAACCAATCATGGGTTAGAACCTCCAAAGCGGCGAGTCAAGATAAAATTTTTCTCTTTATAAATTGACTCAAGCATTTACTCCTGTGACAGAAATCTGGCTAACACAGGTTCACCAAAGCAGAGGTGATGAAAACAAAATCTCCTATCAAATCTGATGACCCAAAGGAAGCAGCAAGTGCTGAAGAAGAAATTGTTATGATTTCCATTTTGGGAGGAGCAGACTCTCCTTCTTGTTTGTCCCATCCTTCTGTTGAATCTAGAGACTTCCACCTCTCAGCTGCTTCCTCTCCAACCCAGACCACGAGGTTCTCTTTGTTCAAATTTCACATGCTCTTCCTTGACAGAGCCTGGACTGCTACACAGTTACAGAGTATTATTTCTCCCCTTGCAACTGTAATCCTCGTGGGTAGGAGCTTGAGGTCGGTGGCTTGGTTGTTGTTACTTTGCGGTACCGGGGACTACATACAAACAAGGCCTTTGCATTGAGCTACATCTGCAGCCCTCTTTGTACTTATTTTGACATAGGGTCTCGCTACATTGCCACTTCGCCCAGGCCGGGCTCAAATTTGCACTCCTCCTATCTCAGTCTCCCTGAGTGCTGGGATTACAGTCATGTGCCACCACGTCTCGTGAGGGTTTTGAGATCAGAGATGCATGAAAAGTATGGGTATTGTTTGTGGAAGACAAGACAGGCTGACTGCTCTGTTCTGGTAGCCAGAAACCAGGACAAAGTATGGGCCGGGTAAAGGACGACGCACACATGTTCTGGGCTAGTGAGAAGCCAGACATGCCCAGCTGGCTAAGGCCCAGAGGGAAGTGGATGGACCCTGTGCCAGCAGTGTCTCCTGGTCGGCCCTCTGTGTGTCAGGCCAGAAACAGGAGCTCTGTGAACTAGTAAATGGACCCAAATCCATGATCAGAGTCAGGGGTTGAAATATACAATTTTTATTCTTATTTTTTTGCACTTACTGAGATTTTTTTCATAAGAATACAGTGCTCATTGTAGCTATTATTCTTTTTGAGGCTTCCCTTCTTTGCTCAGTGAGAGCCCCTTCAGGTCAGTTCCAGTATTCTTTTGACACAACTTCAAAAATCTTTGATAGTCCCCTCACTTCCCACGAAGTCAGTGTGTTCTAGGTTCATCTTGTATGCTTCTTCTCCCGACCCATTTCTCCAAGAAATACTGAGTCCTTTTATTACAAGTGTATTTAAATCCAAGCATCTGAATGCTAAGAACACTTATTGCTAGATTATTTATAAAATTTTCAGTGCAAAGTGGTAAGAAATACTTCTATAAGAGAAAATATATCATGAGTCCCTATCAATAGTGTCAGGTTGGACCGGAGATTTAGCTCAGTGGTTCCAGCACCTGCCTAGCAAGTGCAAGGTCCCTGGTTCGATCCCACATAACCACATACAACAATACCGGGAGTGGTGACTCAAACGCAGCAGCAATCAGTACCACACACCACATTGCGAAGTGCGGTGGCTCACGCCTGTAATCTTAGCACTGGGGAGGCAGAGGCAGGTGTGAGTTGGAGGCTCCCCTGGGCTACATAGTGTGAGATCTTGTCTCAAAAAGAAAAAAAAATAGTGTCAGATTTAGAGCTATAGAGCTTTTACCTAAATTCTTAATTTTACACTTATATCTCTTAAATAGAAAATTTTGATTCCTAATAATTTTAACATAATGATCTGCACACATATTTACATTTCAGATGAACAATACTAATATGATTACCAAATAAATGTGATACATATGTATCATCAGACACAATTAAAATCTATATGTATTTGTTTAGCATCTCAAGATTTTAACCACTCAGGGTGGGCACTTAACATTACAATGCTCTAAGGTCACATGATATAGTTCCTTGCGTGGATGACCCATTTATATTAAATTAATAAGTTTACCTTGCTTTGGACATCTTCCAAGCTACGAAGAGGCAGAAATTTTCTTTTTTTTC
>PVIC010005233.1:0-37630 GCA_004025085.1 Thryonomys swinderianus
CGCTTTGTAGTTCAGGCTGGCCCTCAGCTCACTATGTAGCCCAGGCAAGCCTTGAACTCAGCAATTCTCCTGGCTCTGCCTCCCGAGTGCTGGGATGACAGGCGTGAGCCACCACGCCCAGCACTATGGTATGTGGTATTGATGGCTGGTGGGCGTGAGTCACCACGCCCAGCATTGTATGTGGTTACCGGGATCCAACTCAGGACCTTGTGCTTTCGAGGCAGACACCAGAACCACTGAGCTAAATCTCCGGCCCAGAAAAATTTTTTTTATTTAATTGTATTTTGTAATTATATAAAACATTTACAATGACCAAAAGGCAAATTTCAAAGATCAGGTAAACTTGGAGAAGCTGGCTGCCTCTATGTACTTTCCTACTTCTTCAGAGGGACTCTCCTTTCTGGTATATAATGATTTTTTACTAATTGCTTTTTCACCCAACCATATAAAAATTGGGCAAAAAAGAATCTCTCTGTCCGTTTCTTCTCCTTATATACTTTAGTATTTTTCATGAAACTTTGCTTTTTTTCACTTCATTATCTTAGAGATCACTCTGTAGAAGAGTCGAAATGTGAGGTCTTGGTTTTAGTAATAATCTGCATCACACATACAGACATTTCCTTACCACAGCAGCTCCAAGGCCGACAGACAGGCGGACTGTCCCTACTACTGTCACAAGCTTTTCATAGCTCAAAAGAACAAAAACAAAAACTCACAAGCTTGAACTTCCATAGGTAGTTATTGTAACTGTCTGGGACTCCTGGGGCACGCTCTGGGCAGTTCCCCATATTCCAAGACACCATAACTAACAACACTCGCCACTGGTCATGAGGCCCTTGAAAGTATGGAGGACATGGTGGGCTGGAGAAGAAAGACAGGAGGCGGCGGGGTGGGCGCTCTGTTCTGGCCTCATGGCTTCCTAACAGGGCCTCGGTGAGTGAGCAGTGGGTTCATTCCTCGCACACAGGCTCTCCTGAGAACTAAAGCAGGGTCTGGCCGACAATGGGGGCTTAAAAGGTGACCATTATCTTTGTTCTTTTCAATAAGCTCTTTCACGTCTATTATCTCACTGCAATTCTGAGAACAATCTTTTGAGGAAAGTATCTTATTTAGTTTTGGGTTATATTTATGACACCATGGGGCAGTATGCTATATTTAATAGACATTTATGTACCTCTTTTATAACCCACATTACAACTCATTATATCTGTGTGAACTATGGTTTCACTACATAAAATAAGGAGGTTCTAATCATGGAATATCTGCTTTTCTGACAGGTTGCTGCTCATATCTCTGATTTATTTATGTCATGCTTGGTCCTTAATTAAGAGTCATCCAACAATTCTCACAGGATCCCTGAAGGAATGTGTGACCCCATGAACAGCAATCCATGATGTGATTTAAGTTACAAGAAGGAACGGGAGGAAAAGCAGAATAGAAACCTCATTTATAAATTAGATTTTGACTTTTACTTGAACCATTCCTTTGAAATAGATCATTCTCATGACTCAGAAATTCTTTTGAAATAAATATTCTCCCTGTGCCTTTTACGCACCAAGGGGTAAAGATATCAAATGATATTTTGGGACAGATGTATTTCAAAACATTAAAGCCAGTGTGTGTGTGTGTGTGTGTGTGTGTGTGTGTGTGTGTGTGTGTTCTCAGAGTGTTCTCTAATTCATCTGCACCTCAGAGTCCCAGAGAATTCACTGATTGCCAGGTGTGCCCCAGACCAACAAAATGAGACTCCCTAGGGTAGCCCCTGGGGGTAAGCATTGTTCTGGTCCCAATCCAGATGACTTGACTAATAAGCAATTTTAAGAATTCACTCCAGAGGGTCAGATAGAATCCCTAGTTTTGGTTTTTAAAAATCATTATATCACACTGAGACACAATAATAACAATCATCGTCATTTTTATAGCAGCACAATTCATAATAGCTACCTTAAGAAAGAGACCTATATGCCCATCAATGGACAAACAGATCAAGAAAATGTTTGTATATACAACAGAGTACTACTCAGCCATAAGGAAGTATAAATGTTGTTATTTGTAGGAAAATAAATGAATCTTGAGACTATAATTCTAGCTGAAATAAGTCAGGCACAGAAGGCTAAATATTGAATGGTTTATTGATATGACAAACCCAAAATATAAAAAATTTAAAAAGCAAAATGAGACATGGTAAGAAACTGACTTTGCTGGAGAGAGGAAAGAGCCTTGGGAAAGGAGAGAGAATAGGAAGAACTAACAATGGCCGAGATGCAAACTTAGGCAGTTCCTCCAAGGGAATGTAATTATGTGCAGCAAACATACACTAATTCAATTTTTTCCAAGAACGTTTTTAGTTGGGACACAAAGCCGTCACCTGTCCCAGGGAGGGATCTGAACCCTGGAATCAATCGGAAAGAGGCTGGAGAGAGGACCGTGTGACACACAGTTGTTTGGAGAAGCCAGATACTGATGTGGATGCAGAAGAAGCCCATTCCTGTCTCTGTCTCAGAGGACATAGATGTGTATAAAGTTTGTGATAGTTGGTAGAAAGTTTGGAACTTAGATCATGAGTTGTGTGCAATGTACGAACAAAGAAAAAAATGAAACTGAGGGAGGAGAGTGATGGCAGAGCTCCCGGTACCTCCACAGACCATCCTAGCCTTGGCAGAACCTCTGTCCCGAACTACAGCATCATCCACGGGGCTGGAGGCCCGGCAGTCACCATCTTTGGAGGCTGAACCCTTGGTCCCACACTGGGACCCTATGTACCCCAAGAGGCCTAAGAATGACACTTTCTATGGCTATTATGACTGAAGCACTAAAGTTTCACAAAGGAGAAAAATCTCAAATACTGAATAGGTTGGAAGGAGACTGATGTGAAGGCTGCTCCCTCACAGCCAGAGACAGGCTACCTCCCCAGCAATCGTGTAGCTCCAGCGGATTCTATCCAGGTAGAAGAGCAGCACTTTGGAAAACTTTGGCCAGAAAGACACAAGTGATAGCTTTTGTCCCTTGGAAAACCTAAGAGGTACCTTTCTTTTCCACAAAAGTGAAACTATCAAAGGTGCCTCTTCATTTTCTGCCCGTGATTGGGAGGATATGAAAGGAGACCGTGTCAAACACTATCAAATCTGCAAACCTGACAATGGCAGGTCCAGTCTGAAGCACTTCAGCAACTGCTTCTACAACATTACTAAGGGACAGCCGTGTGTCTGCTGTCACCTAGTAGTCACATGTCACATAGGGATGCCAAAGTTTAAGGATCTGTCTCTCAGAACCAAAAGTGTCTTCAAAATCCTTCAAGAATCCCTGCAGCTGAACCAGAGAGCAGGAAAGGGGCCACTTGGGGAAGCTATGGATGGGTATCTGGAATGGAAATACCAAAGTAGCCATAAAACCTCTCAAGGCAGGCACAGTGTCCCTGAATCATTCCTCAAAGAGGCACAGATCTTGAAGTTGAAGCATCACAAGACGGTCCGGCTGTGCACGGTGGTGTCTGAGCAGCCCAACCCCATTGTCACTGGATATATGAGTAAAGGAAGTTCTTAAAAGACAGTGAAAGAACTTTGAAATTACATGGCTCCAATTCACTATGGAAATGGCATGCAGAATTACTTTTTGTCTACAATAATATATAGCTCATGACTCTTTAACTCAATTTATCTTTCTCAAAGTTAACTTGCTTAGGGTTTTTATTTTAACAGATATTTATCCCTGTTGTTCCTTCATTCTCATACTCAGGAGAGACAGTTCAAGATCATTTTCAGGGTGGAAAACATTGAAGCATCTCCTTGCTGAGATAGTTTATCCCTTGTAGCTAGAACAGCCACCTGTGGGAAAAGCAGGTGATCCCCATATTTACCCACCAGGACACCTGTTAGGCCCTCAGAGTAGAAGTTGTCTTGATACACTTTTTAAAAATAAACTTACTTGAGAATAATTTCAAATTTACAGAAAAGTTGCAGAGGTGATGCGGACGGTGCCAGTATATCCCTCAGCACCGGGTTTCCCTTGTTATTGCTGTGGTAATTTCGCAAAGTGAAGAAATTAACATTCACGTGTTTCTGCTAACTGAATTCAGATCCTATTTAGATTTCAACAGTATTTCCATTAATGTCCTTACTCTGTCTCTAGGGTCTAATCTCCAGCAAATGGATTTAGTCTTCATGATTCTTTAGACTTCTCTAGTCTCTGACAGGGTCTCTTTTTCATATTTTCATGGCTTTCAGTGTCTGGAGAAGTACCAGTTTGGCATTTCAACTTGGGTTTGGCCAGTGTTTTCCCTCGTGACTAGACGCAGGCCACCTCAGTAGATGTGAACTCAGTAAATCTGGGAGGTCAACGAATCTGAATTCTTTTTTTTTTTTTTTTGCTTTTTGAGACAGGGTCTCGCTTTGTAGTTCAGGCTGGCCCTGAGCTCACTATGGTGCCCAGGCAAGCCGCCACGAACTCAGCAATCCTCCTGTCTCTGCCTCCCGAGTGCTGGGATGACAGGCGTGAGCCACCACTTCCAGCATTGTGGTATGCGGTGTTGATTGTTGGTGGGCGTGTCTCCACGCCCAGCATTATATGTGGTTACCCGGGATCGAACTCAGGTCCTTGCGCTTGCGAGGCAGGCACTGGAACCACTGAGCTAACCCTCCGGCCCCGAATCTGAATTCTTAACACATGCCACAAATAGGTCCAACAGAAATGATTTCTAACTCCACTCTAAGAAATATTGCCAGATACAATACTGCTAGATGAACTATAGGTGGATTAAAAGATTAAAACGTTAAAAATATTAAAAATCTTTTTAAAAATAAGAACAATTTAATAGAACATTAAATAACTCTGTGGGGAATGATACTTTTCTCCGACTTGGAGCATTGGAAGAAATCCAAGCGAATAAAAAGTTTAACACATTTAGTCATGCAAAACACATTGCATTATGCTATAAATATTTGCCTCAAATATGCCTAGCAAAGAGTTAATATGTATAAAGAACTCTGTCTAATGAACGTGTAGTAATGAGGTTCCTGCTGGATAAACTGGGAATGGTTACATATAGCATATAAATTAAAACAGAGAATATCTAAATTTGCAAAAGTCTTCTCACGAAAGGACTTATGTTAGTGGATTTATAATGAAATTGGAACATCATTCAATGTGTACTAACATTGTCAGTTTGCAAAATGTGATAATATATATTCACTTAAACAAAAGATTCATATTCCATGTTTTAGTTATGCAACTCCTGAGAACTTATCCGTAATTAAAATGAAGGAAAAACACTCTACAATGGAAACATTTCAAAATAGCCAATAATTGGAAAAGACATACACATATAATAATGTTAGCATGAGGCAGAAGATCAGGGCATGGAAGGCTGGCTGAAAATATGATGTAACATATTATATTTGATGTAACATGTTATATTTCATATAACAGAACAAAGGTGAATCCACAGAACATGATCTGTATGACCGGGATGTGTGGGCAGAGCGACTTCCAATGGTTGGCATCTGGGAGGGGCTAAAAAAATGGCAGCT
Organism: Thryonomys swinderianus; assembly: GCA_004025085.1. NCBI lineage: Eukaryota > Metazoa > Chordata > Mammalia > Rodentia > Thryonomyidae > Thryonomys > Thryonomys swinderianus. Next base: position 5,526 of record PVIC010005233.1, read on the forward strand.
ATTGACTTTGCCACCGCTGCCATCTTCCTGCTCTGCTGGCCTCCTGTTTCTGCAGTGGCCTGTCTTGCTTGAGGGACATATCTCTGCTTTCTCTTCTCTTTTCTTCACTTTTCTTCCTTTAAATAGAAGTGGGGTTTACCCTTTCATAAGTTGTTCTGACCAGCTCTTAGGGGAGAGCAAAAAGAGCCCTGAACCACTGGTTACCGTACCATCCAGCAACAACCAAGACTCATAAACTGTCACATAGTATCTTCACCTACACAGCTATTTGACACTTACACAGGTGATAAGCCACTGTCAGAAAATGTACCCGATATTATATTGGAAGTATATAAATTAAAGAGGCACCTTATGTCTATACTTGCACTAAAAGGTTTTGGTATGGGCAAAAAGTAAAAGAATGCTTAACAAAATGAGTTGTTTAAGTTATGAAAGATTCTACATCTTCTGTGCTGGTCTTTATTTCTTTCCTTCCAATTACGGTACAGTGGTTCCTTGGTTCACAAATTTAATTTGCTCCATGATTCTGGGGAAGGCAGCTCTGGTCGTGCTCAGTGGGTGAATGGAAGAGAAATTTTGCTGAATGTTTTTGTTTGCAAACTGAACCATATGTGAATTGAGGTGTTCCTGTATTTTGGCATTTATAATCTCAAAAAATACAGACAGTTTTAAAACTCCAGAGGTCTTTCCAGCAAGCCTTGCCTGTGTGTTGACATGAATCACAGGCTGGGCACAGTAGAGTCCTCCTCTGGTTTATTCACTGGATGTGGCCCTTGTACTCTAAAAACACACCTTTGGTTTTTCTTGGTAACAGGGATGGAATTAGGGAAATAAACAGGCATAACTGAGATAGAGTTTTCATTAAGAATCTCTGAGTTTTAACTTTTGAAAAATTCCAAATGAATTACGTAAACGGCCCTTCCCTTCCTTCTGGTTCCCCTGTCTGCTTCCCCTGTGATGTCTTCCCTTCTATCCTCCCCATCGCCTCACACCAAACTTTCAGAGCTGGTCGGCTGCCAGGAAGTGTCTTCCTCCACCCAGAGGTCCCAGCCCCCTGCCCAGCTCAGGGCACGTCAGCACAGGAGCCTGTTGCGGAGAAGTCAGGGTTCGCGTCTGCCCTCTGTGGACAGCAGGCCTCCAGAGACGAGAGCTCTTCCATGGCCTAGACTTGTGTGTTGAAGAAGTGTCATAACGCTATTAATTTAGAAGCAGGGGAGCATCTACATGTGGCAATGTGGGACACTGTACTTTATGACTAGAAAGCACAATTAAAACTTCTCCTTGGGTTCTGTGACTAGACAACGGACCCAAAATGAGTGGCATTAAAATAGTCCCCTAAAAATTGTCAATGACTTTCCCTAAGAAGGTAAAACTATACCTTTATCCATCTTTTAGTAGTTTAGATCCTAATAACACTGAATAAAATTTGCTACTAGTTTACTGAGATATTTCTGATAAGATTTCACAGCTTTCCAACGATTTCTACGTCTTTCCTTTTCCTTTTCACTTTTACTCTACTAATAAACAATTGTGTGGTGCTGCATGGTAGAAACGAACTGTTTCTGTGAGGAACACAGAGCTGTGGGGCGACGAATACATCCAGAAAAGAAAGAAAATAAGGCCAGCAGTTTCCGGCCAGGAGCCCAGGTCAGCCTACTAACACTCTGGCAGCCCAGTGAGAAAAGGACACTGAGGCCAGGTCCATCCCCACAACGATCCAGATCCTCAGGGGGAGGGAGGTATTGGTCACGGTGGCATGTGTAGCAACCCCTGGCTTCACAATCACGGACGTCTCCTGAACATACTTGTTATGGGCTCCTTAGTACTCTTAGCTGCAAGATACTTCTCAAGTCCTTCACTACAAACCAGTGGGTTCATGGATAAGAGGAGGAGACACCAGACTTCACTCGTTCTCTCTTACATGAGGACACAGGAAGAGGGGAGTCCTGTGCAAGCCAGAAGGCTGGTCTCTGCCAGCAGTTAAATCTGGCAGCACCTTGATCATGGACTTCCAGCCTCTAGAGCAGTGAGCAATAATTGTCTGCTAGATAAGACACCCAGCCTGTGGTATTTTGTTATAGCAGCCTGAGCTAAGACACATGCAATAGAAGTTCTCATATTTTAAAGAAGTTGGTAACTTTGCATGCATTTTACTGATCTCCCTCATAATTCCACCTCCTTTTATGCATGTGAAAGCCTCCTTCTAAGGACAAATCCATAGACTTCATGAAAGAGTCTGTGGCACAAGGAAGATCACAAAGAAGCCTCTTTCCTTCCCTCCACCGTGGTTACATCTCTACTGAATGTGACCAGGGTCCTCCCACCTCAGGTTGAGGACATGGTGTTAATGAAGCGTCTTTGGTCACTTCCCTTGCAGTGAGTCACAGACTTCTCCCTCCACCTGGCTACTGGGAAAGAGGATGGAGATGGAGGAATGTGCCCTCCACGTAGCTCCCTGAAAGCCAACTCCAAATCCCCCAGGTCTTAACAACCATCTCTCCAGAAACAGCACATTCGCACACCTTCCCCACACAGAGACCAGGAAGAAGGTCACTGTGTAGTAAGGAGAAAGCCCAACTCTTACACTGATTCACTGATGAGTGCATGTTGAAATTGAAAACAAAAGTAAAAACAAACAATCCTGTATTCCAATCCTGCCAGCACCGTTGACCAGTGATTTGAACTTGAGAAACCTTTCACTGCTTTGAGCTTCAGTTTCTTTATCTGTCAAGTGAGGAATACGATTGCAAGACTTGTTTAATTCTCTGTCTCTGTTTCTTGTGTCTCTGTCTCTGTCTCTGTCTGTCTGTCTGTCTCTCTCTCTCTGTACATCTTTCTGATTCTCTCTGTGTCTGTCTGATCTCTCATCCATTCTTATTTTGAGAACTGCCAGAATTTGAGCTTTAATCTTAATAATATTATTGGATGATAATCCACTTTCAGAAATGATAATTCAGGCATATGGAAGAAAGACCTTTAATTTCAGAATCCACTGTGCTGCTAACCTAAATTACTTGGACCAAAACAGCTTGCTTTAGGACAGGACTGGGCATTGCTTTTTGTTTTGCTTTGTTCTTGGTTGTGCTTGACCTGGTAGCTGTGTTTCAGCGCATGAACTCTAGGTGGCAGTAACGCACCATGAAGACCTGTGGTTGGCTAGGGAACAGGCTGCGCTTAAGTGAGGCTGAACAGAATGCTTGGAGGACTCTCCTGTGGTGACTTGGCGCCAAGGCTCTCCTGATGCTCTGCGAGCAGATCGGTTTCCCCTGTGATCAACTGTGCTGGAGAAGAGAAGGAGGGAGGGAGGGAGGGAGGGAAAAAAAGGAGGGCAGGAAGGAGGAAGACAACCCAAACCACAAGCTTCTGAATTATAGAAATGATGCGATGAGGTAAGATGAGCTTTATGTTATGGAGATTTGTCTGATCTCTAAATCAGTGTCCTATAATCTATAGTCCCCCGCCACACACACACAATGAAGCTTGGGAACAGAAGGGGAGAGTGTATTTGAGGGAGAGTTTATTTGATTCCTGGTTTTAGATACTGTATAAGAATTTATGTACTGGTTTCTTCATGTGTAAAAGGAAGCTAATAATAGGAACTTCAGAGATTGTTTTGAGGCTTAAATTCGTTACAACTATAGCGACCACAGTAAATGGTAGCTGATATTATTGTTGTGTTACCTAAAGTCTGTGGCTTTTTATCTGGAGAAGCAGGAGACATGCTCATGGGAGTTAGGGGAGCAGTGAAGAGGGTCACAAAGCCGTGCACACACAGGCTGCTTTACACTTGCAAAAGTGAGCTCCTCAAAGATGTTCTTTGACTCTCCCTGTTTTTAGTTAAATCATTATCAAATTCACAAATACACATGCTCCTTAACTTGCAATGGAGTTAAGTCCTGATAAACCTATCGTAAGTTGAAAATACCTCAAGTGCAATGTACATCAACAACACCCAAACTAACAGATACGCCAGGGGAGCACACCAGTGCACTACAGAGTGGAAGGTATGGTTCCTACTGAATATGCCTTGATTTCACATTCTCCTAAAGTTGGTAAGTCATAAATTGAGTCACCAGAACTTGGGGACTAGATACTCCATCACAATCTTTTATAATCTGTAGGAGCTTTGAGCAGTGGCTTCAGCCCATGAACTGAAAACCTTTTGCCATCTGGGAAAATTGTACAAGGAAGAAATAGAAAAATGCCTCTCTGCCAAACTAACAAAAATGAGTGAAGTCCTCTAAGACTCTAATCTAATTTATGCTCATTGTTTTTTTTTTTTTTCCCAAAAGATGTTATGGAAATTATCCACCTGCCTTTAGAGGTTAACCAACTAATGAATGTGAAAAGCTGGGAATTTATCATGATTGGTGTGGAGTTTGTTAGCTGAGACATATGTTTAAATTTTGCTTTAGATAATAAAGAAATTTCATAGATGTTTATTTTGTATTCTTTTTTTTTTTGAGACAGGGTCTCGCTTTGAAGTTCAGGCTGGCCCTGAGCTCACTATGGTGCCCAGGCAAGCCGCCACGAACTCAGCAATCCTCCTGTCTCTGCCTCCCGAGTGCTGGGATGACAGGCGTGAGCCACCACGTCTGGCATTGTGGTATGCGGTGTTGATTGTTGGTGGGCATGTCTCCATGCCCAGCATTATATGTGGTTACTGGGGATCGAACTCAGGACCTTGCACTTGCAAAGCAGGTGCCAGAACCACTGAGCTAACCCTCTGGCCCCCTATTTTGTATTCTTTACCAGACTTCAACCTACACCAATCAGAGTATGCAATCAAATGCTTATTAATCTGATCTGCTAAAAGTCTAGAAATCTTTGGTCCAAGAGAATGTCATTTTAAAAAGTGCACCAGACTGATTCTTTAAAGATCATAAACTCATTCAGGTGCAACCTTGTGATATTGTTATAAAAATCACTTCATCTCTCTAAACTTCAAATATCTCAACTGAAATAAAAATAATAATGTTGACACCTTCTCCCTGACCTCATGAGAAAATATAAAAATACCTATGGCAATAACTTACAGTACCTTTTCTTTGATACTAGTTCATAATCTATAAAATTCTTACAGTATATATGACCTATAACCATATAATCATATATCATATTTGATCTTCACAACTACCCTAAAAGTTAAAAGCAGCATATTCATATATTGCAATTGGGTAGCTGAGAATTTCCAAATCTTCCACTTCTGGTCTCTTTTTGTTTAACAAATGTTTTTTCAACTTTGCTTTGTGCCCTTGGTGTTTCCCCAAAGTGATAAAGAAAAATCAAATCATCTTTCTAAATTTTACTTAGAAATACTTAGATAACTATTCAAGTTCAGCACTTACAATATGACCTTCAACAAAATAATAGGACGCAATTCAGCAAGTGCTCTACCACCTTTTTAAAACAAGGATTGTCTCTCCTCTAGTGCCTAATAACATATTCCTTGCTTGCACCTGAGGTCTTGACAGAAATATGGAATCTCCATATTTCTACCAACAGTCTTTTCAAGGCAATCAAATATGCCTCAGAACCCTCCCAGCCTTTCCTCATTACCCAGACCCGAAGCCACATCTGTAATGGTAGGTGTTCACTATAACACCATCCAACTCCCACTACTAAACTCTTGGGCTGCTGTAGCCAAGTATGACAGGCTGGGTGGTTCACACAGCAAAAACTTACTTCCTTGCACTTCCAGAGGTTGAAAGACTCAAGGCTAGTTTCCTTCTGAAGCCTCTCTTCTTGACTAGTAGGTCTTTTCCTGATGCTTTCACATAGTCTGTTCTTCATGAGCATATATGTCTGTGTTCAAATTGTCTCTTCTTACAAAGACCCTGGGCATATTGGATTGGGGCTCATTTGAACTTTCATCTTCAAAGACCTAATCTCCAATAATGTCACATTCTAGAGTAACCAGGGTTAGGTTTATAACATATGAATGGATAGGAGCTGGGCGGACACAGTTTAGAGCACAACAGGCAGTTACTCACAAGTGAGAATTGGACTCTCCAAAGAGAATATTAACATACACAGAAAGTCATGTGGCTAGAATACTCAAGAGCCAGTCACCCTGAGTTTCCTTGTTTAATCTATTAGGGCAGCAAAACATGTTGAAAGTATGTGAACCAAGAAAATAGGCTTATGGATAGTTTCCAGAAATAAGACAGAAAAATAAGTTGCAACCACAGGAAATGTCAATAATTTTGGAGGAACTACTACTAATTTGCCAGCATTAATCTAGTTAGTATTATAGAATTTCTTCTTTAGTCTGTTTGTGCTGTTGTGATAAAATAGCCATGACTGGTAAATTTATAACAGAAATTCATTTCTACAATTCTGAAGGCAAAAGTCAAGGTGCTGGGCTGAAGATTTAGCTCAGTAGTTCTTCCATGAGCTTTACAAGCACAAGGTGATGAATTCTATCCCTAGTACTAAAAAAAAAATTTAAGTTCAAAGTTCTGAGATTCACCATCTGATGAAAGTCTTCCCAAGCCCCACATGGCGGGAGGGAGAAGGGGAGAAGGGCCGAGGACTGTAACCCTCCCACAGTGGGACAGTGGCGGGTTCCGGGACACTCCCCTCAACCACTTTTCATAGGAGAACAACTCATTCACAGGAGCATTTTTCATGACTTAATCGCATCTCAACCATTTGAACAGTATAAATTGCTTCAAAGAAAATTTGAAGCTAAACCACCCTACTCAGTAAATATGACAACAAGCACTGTGAGCTGAATAAACCCAGCTGAGACATAACAAAGGCAGCCAAGTGAGTGGTGTAAACGCGGTTTGGCCTGCATCGCCCGTGTGCTGACCTGGAAATCACTGACTCTAGCCGGCTCGCTGCCAAGGTCACAGGCTTTGTCTCTGACCCAGAGCAAAGCATTCCCTAATCATGCTGAGTTTCTGCTTTGCAAACTAGGGATTAGCCATGTCAGGGACTGAGGATCGCGTTGGAAGTGCGCTCTAAAATAGACTCACAGCCTGTATAGCTGGGTGAGAAACACTTTTTAAGTGCTGCTCTTTAATGTGAATCAGTCCTTGGCTTTCAAAAATGTATGTTTTACACATAACGCCGTAAGAGTGTATTGGTATTTGAAAAGTATCATACAATAGGCTAAGACATTTTTGTCAGCCAAACACAAATAAACATGGAACTGTCTTTTAGTTATGGTCTTAATTAAGATCACTGGCTGTTCCAGAAGTGGAAAAAGACAGAGCAGTGTACCTAACACTCAGCACTAAGTCCAGGTCTTTCTCTCCTTGAGACTTGATGAGCATTGAAGACATATTTGGGGCACAACCCCACCAACCAAGCTCTGAAATGTCATTCACTTGGTGAGTCCAGAAATAGAAGAGACAGGAATCATTTCTCACCGAGGTCCCTCTGGGTCCAAGTCAGGAGTCAGCGCTCAGATTCCTCTCCTGGGGAGTGCTTTGAATGCCCCCCCAAGCACGGATCCAAACTTTAATGCCAATGCAACAGTGTTGGGAGGTGGGGCCTAATAAGAGGCGTTATTTTCAGGGGAGCTGCACCGTGGGGGAAGAACAGGTGCCAATTATAAAAGGGCTCAAGGTGGAGCGTTGATATTCTTCGTCTCTGTCTTTGTCTCTGTTTCACTCCCTCTCCCCCTCTCTCCCTCCTCCTTCCTTCCTTCCCTCCCTCCCTCCTTCTCCCTCTCTCTCTCTCTCTCTCTCTCTCTCTCTCTCTCTCTCTCTTGCTTTCTCCCCTCCCTTTCTCTTCTGCCTTCCACTATAAAATGACATAGCAAGAAGCCACTTGCTAGAGACAGACTCCTGGGCCTTGGATTTCTCAGTCTCCAGAACTGTAACGAATAATTTTATATCTTTATAATTTACCCACTCTGTGATATTATGTTTTACCAATACAAGAAGAACTGGTACAGGTGGGACCAGGGCAAACCTTAAGATCCTTTCTCTGAAGGGCCCATAGGACACACACTCTGCACAGGACAAAGTGTCGTGCATTTGTCAGGCGACATAGGGTGATAAGACAGAGCCTGACGGCTACAGTATTTCTCCTTATGTTTGTCTTTGGTTCTACGATAACTAATTTAAAATGACACTTTAACACTCATACCAAATAATAAGATTAAAAAATTAGATGACAGAGGCAACCTGCTGGCTTTTCAACCTTTCCAGCAAGTCGTGATCAGAGCACCCTGGGCAAGCAGCCTCCGTGCCGGACACCCGGCAGGTCTCCGAAGGAAGACAGGGACCCACAGCAGTCAGGCGGCCTCGCTGCTGCCCGGGCTGAGCCAAGCGTGCTCTGCCACAGTGGGCTGCTCGCTTTCCGCGAGGCTTCTGCAGCCCGCTTCGCCGTCAGAGTGAGTTACTGTCCTCACTCTAAAGCTGGCCTCCATTCTTCCTCTCTGTGGCCAGACAGGAAGCTCTCGCAAAACTGCAGGCTGCAAAGATAATGCAGAGGAGAACTTGATTCCTAAGGCGAAGCAGGATAATAGAAAAGATGCCCGAAGACACCACAAGATGCTTCCCTTCATTCTAGCTTTTGCAGCTTCTCATTTGCAAAGGTGAAAGACTTTGCTATGCAAGAGCTCCAGAGCACCGAGTTCCTGAATAGCAGTGGCCTAGTTTGCTCATAGCACTCAGGGACCCGGCCACCAGCCCCTACAGCTAAGACAGAAGGAAAGCCGGCTACTACTCCGGCTAACAGCAGACCTCGGCATCATCCACAGGGTGCTGATTTTAGGTGCATGAAGAACGCAAGAGTTATGGCTTCAGGAAGGCTTCCACCCAGACTTCAGAAGGTCTGAGAGGCCAGGCAGTGAGCCCCTGAGAGGGCAGTGTGAGAAGCTAGGAGTGTGAAGCCAAAGGTACGCTGGGGACCCCAGAGGGTTGGAAAAGCCAGGTATGTGCATCACCTGAAGAAGCCTGTAAGGAAGGGCAAAGCTGACCACAGAGAGAAGCTAGGGGGCTACAACTGTTGTTATGCTGCAGGAGCAGAGCCACCCACGCCCTTCGGAGTTTACCACTTGCCCCTGGATGCGGGATGGGAACTAAAAGATTTAATGTTTGCCTAGCAGACTTTGGTCTTCTTTTGTTCTTCTTTCTATCCCCTTCTTTGTACCTTTTGAGATGGAAAGTCTATCTTTTGCCACTGACTACTGGAAGTGTTTAACTCTCTTTTCATTTATATAGGGTTTGCAGCTCAGAATTTGCCTTAATTCTCAGAGGAGACTTCAGACTTGGATTTTGCAGCAAAGCTGAAACATTAGGACCTTGGCAATGATTAGAGGTGGACTAACTGCCTTTTGCATAAAGGGATGTGTGTGAGTCAGGTGGCTTTAGTCTCCATGAAACAGTTCACCTTTCAGCTATTGTCACGACCTTGAATCTATTGAAGAGTACAGACAACTGATTTTGTTCAATATCTACCAATTTGGTTTTGTCTCATGATCCACCATGATCAAATTTAGGTTGCACAACTTCGGTGAGACTCGCAGAGAAGTGATGCTAGGTGCAGAACCAGCTATGTTCAGGCAGGGATAACTGCAAAATGGAAATGCCAACCCCTTGTTTAAATATTACTGAAAAAAGGAAACAATGCTTGTGTATATGGGGGAGAGGTAGGGGAGGGAGGGGAGGGGAAGAATGAGAATTAAGTTGTGTCATATACTGGTCCAAATTCTCAATGTGGAGTGTAATTGTGATGTGTATATATAATGTACCAATAAATAAATGAATGAATGAATGAATGAATGAATGAATGACTATTACTGCAAATTCCAAGAAAAGGAGAGCACAAGCCCAATAATGGCACTTCTAAGCATGGGCCTGGGGGAGGGCCAGAGGTCGCAGCCTGTGAGGCTGGCCCATGTGTGATCTTCCTGCTGTGGCTCAACTGATGGCAAACGGTCCCGCTCTGCATCCTACAGACAACGGTCACTGGGATCACTCCATGAAGGGTATCTGCCACGCATGTCCCTGTGATCCTTCTCCTTTGTAGTCAGTTTTTGGGGAAAGATATTTTGTATTCATTTATTTATATGAATATGAACCCACGGTTTCTGATTTTATTCAATGATTTGTAATTCACTGCTATCTTTTATTTATTTATTTATTTATTTATTTATTTATTTATTTATTTATTTATTTATTTATTTTTGAGACAGGGTCTCGCTTTGTAGTTCAGGCTGGCTCTGAGCTCACTATGGAGCCCAGGCAAGCCTCGAACTCAGCAATCCTCCTGTCTCTGCCTCCCGAGTGCTGGGATTATAGGCGTGAGCCACCACGCCCGGCACTGTGGTATGTGGTATTGATGGCTGGTGGGCGTGAGTCTCCACGCCCAGCATTGTATGTGGTTACCGGGGATCGAATTCAGGACCTTGCGCTTGCGAGGCAGGCGCCGGAACCACTGAGCTAACCCTCCGGCCCACTCACTGCTATCTTTATTATCCATGTAGTGAGTTCCAACACACATAGAGGTAAGTGTACCCACGATTAAAATGAGAATACAGGGCACCTTCAGTGCCCACCCCAAATTCTCCCGTGCTATCCCTTCATCACCAAACCCTCCCGTTTTCCAGTCTCTGGCAACCACTGAACTTCATCCTCATAGTTTTGCCTTTTCCGGAATGTCGGATACATGGAGTCAGACTGCATGTAACCTTCTAAGTCTTGAGTATTTTGCTCAGCATAATGCCTTATGACTCATCCATGCTGTATCCTGAGTAGGTTTCCATTGCATAAGTGAAGATGATTTATTTACCTAATTACCCACTTGTTATAGTAATCTTTTCATTTAAATGGATGAGACTTTCCACCTTGAGAGTCCTGGGGCAAGCAGGGGAGAAACAGTGAGGTCCTGAACCCAGGCAGTGGCTGTGGGCCAGAGAGGGGACCCAGGAAAAGGCAGTCAAGGAAAGGGATGACTAGGGTTGAGAGATAAAGGCGGAGCTCTGATTAACCTAGGAAGAGGGTCACGAAGGGGCCCAGCCGGTGGTGTGGGGAGGCCGTGTGTTCCCTCCTGCCCACTCATGGCAGAGGGCAGCATCGTGTACAAATGCCCAGGAAGATACTGGTCATGTCTGGAACTCAGGGAAAGAGGCCACGGGAGTGAGCTCCGGGCAGCCCGGAGTGGGAGCGGAGTCCGCGGAACAGAGATGGGGCGGGGTCGGTCCTCTTCTCCGTGAAACCTGCTCCTCCCCACGTGCCTCCCTTCCGCCTTGTGTGGGAGAGCGGCTCGGCTCAGAGCCCATCTTAGCGTCTCTGGGACGTGGTCCGAGACAAAGGGAGGTGACAGAACTACTTAAGAGCGGATAGGTGAGGAGAGGAGTCTGACCTTGGCTGCCTCCGTCCTGGCCGGGGCCCAGTAAACTGCTGTTTTCTCTGATATAGAGACAACGTGGCTCCTTTCTCGGATTCTTCTTAGCATTGGTAATGAAAATTAGCATTCAAAAATATTATTACCACTCACTGAGTAAGCTAAAGGAAATGATTGCAGGCATGTGCATTAATTAAGTTATCTGATTTCCAACATTAAAGACTCTAATCCAAATGACACCAGAAAACAAAACCAGTGCCAAGATTCCAAGGCTCTGATAAGATGCTGTCTTATCCCCTCACATCGGCCCCGCATCTCCGGCTGAAAGCCACGTCCTGGCCTCTAGATCCCCTCTGCTCCAGCACTGCGTTTCCACGCTGGCCAGGAACATAAAACGTGTAATGTTACTTTCCTTCAAGACAAAAAGCCTAAAAGAAAAATATCCTCAAAGCTTTATTAAAAATTAATCTTTTTCACACTGAAGATACAGCTCAGTGGTAGAGCGTTGTCTAGCTTAGGCAAAGCCCTCCATTCCATTTCAGCACCACAAAAACAAATGAAAAGTCAATATTCTCCTTCATCATATAATTTTAAATTTTAAAAGCACATTAAATATGGTCCCAATTTGAAAAATTGCTATTTAAGCACTAAAATGCGTGAGGAGTCTGGGAAATAACTTTGAGAAAATGAATTATGGATTAGGGATGTCTTTCTTTCTTTTTTACTTCTCTGTGTTTCATGATTATTTCTAGGTATGTTTTGACTATGGATCAAAATATGATTGTTTAATTTTTTACAGTGTACGATAGCAGAAGATACATTGTCAGGAATTCCCTCAAAATATTCCCATAGCTTCCGACACACTTAGCACATGATTCTTGCCACTTTCTGGAACAGCTCTGAAAATCTTCTCCCATGAGTGTCTTTAGTTCCGGTGATGTGTATACCTTGTCATGAATCGATGCAAAGTGTTTATGGCAAGTTCATGACAAATAGAAAAATTAGGAAGTGTCTTTATCCATCCTATTTGTCAGACTTGGTACAGTGTGACTTCTGGCTCTTCCTCAAAGTCAGAGTGACCGCCAATGGTCAACACTTTGAATCAATTCAGGTTATTGAGGCAGCCACGATAAACTACAGATACAAAAGAAAACTATTCAGAGCTGCTTCAGGAAGTGATAGGAATGATGCTTGAGGCAGGAGGAGTATTTTGAAGAGGATGAACAGCAATGTGCATATAATAAATGTTTAAAACTTGGGGATTCACTGTATTTTTTTATCACCTCTCAGTGCCCTTTCTTCTACAAAAAGAGCAAATAGAGCTTTTCAGATGTTTAAAAATTCACACTGCTCAGATTCCAGGCGGGCACATGATTTCTTTATTAGTGGATGAGTGAGTGAAAGTAGGTGAGAATCAGTGAGTGACACAGGATGCTTCTCACCAGCAGGTGGGTGGTGGAGGCAGCTTCCTGTGCGTGCAAAGCAAGGTCTTCAGCACAGCTCTGGATGGCCTTTCCCTGTCCCTCCCTGAGCCCCAGACATGTCAGTCACAGAAGAACATGTCCAAGGGGAGCGGGCCTGAGGGGAGGTTGCTCGGCCTTTGTGACTAAAAGCGAGAGTGCCAAGGCCTTGCCACTAATTGCAGGGAAAAGGTGAATGTCGCGATGTAAACAGCCTGAAGCAGCTGGTGAGAGGAGTCCCCGGAAGGCCAGCTCCCTGCTAGCTAATGATCAGGCACTCATCGGACCCTGGAACCTTGCACATGAAAACTACTGTTGTTCTGGGTTCTTCCTCCAAATTAAATAAGATAGGATCAAACTCAAGGGGCCTAGTTTCAAATTCTAAGCTGGGATTTTAGAAGAAGGGTAGGAAATCACAGTAGCAGAGAAAGGGGACTGATGACAATAAGGACAGTCTTTGCTAGTTCAAACATAGGTCTTCTACAGTTACATGATCTTCTAAAAACCACGAGCATGCTTTCATTCCAGCCAATAGGCGCTCTTCCTCCCGATGCCTTCGCTCCTTCTGCACACATGTGGTTTCCACCTGTTGATGGACTTCCCTTTAGCAGCCAGGTGCCACAGCATTTTATAAGAAACTAATCCTTCCTATCTAAATGGAGAGAGATGTAGTGGTGGTGTTGTGGAGCTTACAAAGGCTGGGTGTTACCTGTCCAGGATTTTGCAAGCCAGATGCTAAATACAGTTATTATTAAAAATTATAATTAAAGGGCCGGAGAGTTAGCTCAGTGGTTCTGGCGCCTGCCTTGTAAGCGCAAGGTCCTGAGTTTGATCCCGGTAACCACACACAATGCTGGGCAACCAGCAATCAATACCACATACCACAGTGCCAGGGCATGGTGGCTCACGCCTGTCATCCCAGCACTCGGGAGGCAGAGACGGGAGGATTGCTGAGTTCGAGGCTTGCCTGGGTTACATAGTGAGCTCAGGGCCAGCCTGAACTACAAAGCAAGACCCTGTCTCAAAAAAAAATTATAAGTAAATTACAGTAAAAATAGATGTAATAAGTGCTCAAATATGTCTTCCTAGTTATATTTTGCTATTATCTAAACCCACTAAAGAATTGCTGGTTGGGTATGGTCGTATCTCTCCCTCCTTTGATTTCTCCTCTCTAACCACACCCAGCTCTGCAGACCTGACACCGTCTGGGCTCACAAAGCAGCCTGAGCAGCCCCGAGCCCAGAGGTCCTGCCTCCTCCCTCAGTGGCTGGGACAGGGTTTGTGCCCCCAGGAGGACGCATGAATGACATACGACTAGACTTAGCCTCTTCCATTCATTTTCACCTAGAACGTACGCCAGGCCAGAAGGAACAGACCAACTGTGCCACCCTCCTCAGAGTTCAGAGGTCAAAGATGTGAGACCAAGGAACCAGCTTGGCAGTACAGCATTGTTTGGATTTGAAAAGCTTTATAGGCTAGCTTGGGAAAGTTCTCTCTCTCTCTCTCTCTCTCTCTCTCTCTCTCTCTCTCTCTCTCTCTCTCTCTTTCTCTCTTTGATGGTACTGAGGATTGAACACAGGGGTACTCTACCACCAAGCTACATCTTGGCCCTGTTTATTTTGAGATAGGTGTCACTAAGTTTAACAGGCTAGAATCGAACTTGTGTCTACTTCAGCCTCCCTTAGTGCTGGGATTACAAATGTGTGTCACCATACCTGGCTCTGCCTACCAATTTTAACAACTTGTTAATTTGTTTGTTTTAGGCATTTGTAAAACAACACAAGGGAATAACATTGTCTGATCTACTAAAAACACAAACAAGAAGCATACTGACTTGAAATAATTTGGAGCAGATATTTATCTGCCAAGACAAAGATAAATCTTGTTTCATTAGCAACAATGCCACTGTTCATTTTCTTTGTTAAGTCACTTTTTTATACCATTTGTGAATTCGCCTTAAAGTATATATGTAAAATAAATGCAAGAAAAAATGTACAGATTGTAAAAATTTTGGATACGTGATATAAGCTTTCTTCATGTAATATTTATATAATAAAGACATGATTCCCACCCCACCTCCCCAAAAAACATACTCAGGCAGGAGGTAAAGAGGAAAATATGCTGGACAGAGGAAGACAGAAGGCCACAGAAGAAGACAAAAGGCCACAGAAGACAGAAGGCCCTGTGAAACCACAGAGAATGCCAGTTCTGACCGTCGGACCACAGCCGAGAAAGATAAAAGGATACACATGCTACAGGTTTCTGTGGGACCCAAGATGAGCTTTCTAGAAACCACAGAACATCCACCTTCAATGATTAAGCCATGCCTGGGGATGCATGTGTCGTAAATAACCAAAACTGAGCCCAATTCAATTATAATTAATGATAATCTCATTTGGACTGTGGCTTTGACCTCCCACCCAGGGCTTTGGGCACCTTAACAGCCCCCCCAAAAGCCCAAAAGAGACAAAACTCCTCCTCCAATAGCAGGGTGGAGCCAGCCCTGTCCCTGGTTAGAGGGAATCACAGCACCAATTCAATGAGCTGCTTCCTCTCTATGAAAACTGCCGGAGGCTCTGGCACTGGGCTTTTTCGGGGCTGTGAGCTCTCATCATTGGCTCACTCCTACCCTGAGGAGTGTATCCTGATAAATCTATGCTCTCATTTTAACCCCCATGTGTCTGCTCAGTTCTTTGCTCCAGACGTCACGAACCTAGGACAGTCACTACCTCTGATAACAACAATATAACCTGTCCAATCAACCAGTCTCAGATGCATCATGGATACTAGTTGTCCTTGAGTGGCTCAAATCCTGCTGTGCTTAAAATATACCTGTTTGCCTCTTGAGATGCTAAATCCGGGTTTAGTTACTTAAATGATAGCACAGCAGGAAGAAAGACAGCTGAATCCAATGCAAGAAGAGTCTATGGAAACTCTCCTGTTGAGTTCACCATGCCTGCAACTGAGCACACATCCCAGGCTCTGCCAACATCTTCAGCAGGTGCCCTGCAGGAGAGGACTCAGTGTCACACCTGGGACACAAACTGCTGCTCTTCCCCAGGCAGGGCCCGGCCCCCTGCCCCACCCTTAGTTCACGCAGTGCAGTGTCCTCTGTGGATCGGCCACATGCACAGGAGAGGTTGGCTTTAATGGAGTATTTGCATTAATTCTCAGAGCAACAGAGATGTCTGAGCAATGACAGAGCGCATAGAAAGCAGAACCAATAATTAATCTTCACAGAGCCTCCGATTCTTGGCAGGTGTAATGAAGCTGATGTTCAGCCTGCACGGTGACACGGCACCCTCTAATCCATCTGCACGTCACACACAAGGCATGCGCACCCGAGGTGAGGGAAATTACCATGGTCCATTGCCTGGATCTGCAGGACGGTGAGCACAAGGATGGAAAGCCCTCCGGGTGCCCCGAGCAGGTGCCAGATGGCAAGGAGGAGGCTGAGCAGAAAACGGGAACATGTTTTGATTGTGTGGCACAGCTATTTGCCTGCTGGCAGGCGGCACAACTGCACAGGAATGGTTGTCATTTTGCTTTAGTGGAATGAAGTCCCTTAACTTCTGCCATTTTAAAATTTTTGTGTCATCCTGTGGGGAGATCGTCCTGCTCACCACGGTCCGCACTTGTTTCTTAACCGTTTCTCCCCATAACCCAAGAGGTAGAGGACGGACGGGAAAGAAGGCAGCTCCTAATTACTGCAGATGTTCGCCAAACCCCCAGGCATAAGTGAAAGGAAAGTTTATTCTGTGGTAGAAAAGAAAGGCTGGGGTCCCAGAAAGGCTGTGGAGTGCCTGGAATCCTGCTCAGGACAGACTGAGTCCCATCTGTCCAAGAAAAAGCAAATTGATGGTGAGGCCTGATTCCCAGGCCTGATGCTTCACACTGGCAGCCTATGAGAGTCACAAGCTTCTTGACATCTTTGATCAAGATAATCGCCCCTGCCTGACAGCACCAGGCCGATCAGTGTAGCAAACTCTATCACATTGCGGTCATTGAAGGCTACCCAGGAGAGCCAGCTCAAGCCCAGCCTTTGAGTGTCTCTCTGCCCCTCAAGCTGTGGGTCCCTTCCTCTCAGCTCCCTGTACTCATCTGCTCTGCACTGTGTGGGGTCCAGCATCCTGTGCCACCCATCCTCCTGCACACCATCACCCAGCCTGGCACTCTAGTCATGTTAGCAAGAAGAACTAGGGGGAAACAACACCCTTTAGTAAGTATTTCATAAGGACCATTCTCTTTTGTTTGTGATCCGAACACAAACAAGCACAAGGACATTTTCCTTCTTGCTGTTCCAGCAGTTAAGGCCAACTCCAAGGCCGACCTAAGGCCAAGTCGGCAGTCAAGGGTCTGGCAGCCCACAGTGGGCTTCCTGGGTGTGGCTACGGAAATACCATGTCTCTTCTGCATCTCTAAAAGGTGCAGCACAGTTCGGGGTTGAGTCTTGGTGTTAGAGAAAGTTGGTAAAGCATGAGGCAGATACTCAAAACACTCACTGACCTACGTCAGCCTAACAAGCTCCTCTTTCTTCATGTCCTTTTTGCACATGTCCCTGCCTTCATCCACCCAGATTCTCATGAATTCCTGGCATCTTTCTCAGAGCTTCCAGAACATACAAGAAGGCCAAGCACTGTGGTGCACATCTGTAATCCCAGAACTTTGGGACTGGAGCAAGAGGATATTCAGTTCAAGGTCAGCCTGGGCTACAGAGCAAGTTTAAGGTCAGCCAGCATGACACAGTGAGACTCATCTCAAAAAGAAAAAAAACAGCCATCGCTTTCTTAGTTTGTCATGCAAAATAATTACCATCATTACCTGATTTACTAGGTCATTAGCCTTCTGACCCAAGACCTAAGTCCACCCCCAAATAACCCCCCAGTTGTCCCTGGGTATCCCAGGAAAATAACTTTTATTTAGGAACTTGGATGGGGGAGTGGGGAATTCCTATTGTACAAGTCCAACCTGTATTGATTCATCCAAAGTAGGCGTTCATTAAATGCGATTGCTGTGGTAGTCAAGGCTACCACAAAGGTGTTCTGCAACTTCAGTCTTGATCTTCACCAGGACATACAAAGAGGAGGGACCCCTTCTCTGCAAAGAAACTATTTCCCTTGTGAGAACAAAGCCCCTCATGGTCCCTGTGCTTCCCAGCACTGCACCAGGATGTGGCCGCACATAGGGAAGCAGCTGTCCTCCCACCCTGTGTCCTACGACATCACCCGAACCCTGAAGCCCTACCATGTGTGGACACTGAATCCTACGGGGCCACTTTCACCTTCTGTTGTACAGCCTCTCTTTGAAGAGTCAGCCTCCCAAGCGAGGGGAGAAGGGCACAATGTCTCCCCTCCATGCATTTGTCCCTCTCTTTAGTACCCTGAGAGGGCACTAAGCATAAGCCTTTCTTCCAATTTCAAAACAAGCAAAAGCAGCTATGTCTTTAGTCCAGATATATTAATGACTCAGGCAGTACAGGTAACCAAGCCCATTCACAATGACAGCTGCACCTCTGTACATGCTCTGTTCACATGCATCAAGGGAGGACCTCTAATGTCACCTTGGCTGTGATTATGTCAACACACCTAGATTCTGACTTCCCTGACAGTAGGAGACTCACAAAATTGTTCAACGGTGTGTCTGCATTCCAATTCTATATCAACAATGATTGCGAGCAATCGCATTTAATGAACGCCTACTTTGGATGAATCAATACAGGTTGAACTTGTACAATAGGAATTCCCCACTCCCCCCCCCATCCAAGTTCCTAAATAAAAGTTATTTTCCTTAAAGGCTGAGCAACTGACCTTCAACCCCTTTCCTCACTCCCTATATTAATTGCCAAATCTCATCCAAGAATGACACAGTGAACAGAAAGGTCCAGAACAGAACCAGAATCAGAATACAGTGTGGAAGGATGGAGTGGCACAAACAAGAAACATTTCTATTCCCTTAAGTGGCCTCACTACATACTTTTCCCATGGTAACTCCTCTAAAAGAAGCTGGCCCATTATTTTAGTTTCCTCTCTAGGCTCTAATCCTTGGGGATAAGATATACAGAATGCAGCACTACAAGCTGAACGACAGTACAGCAGTTTGGGAGGCAGGTTATTTGCACATGAGAATTGAAACTCCAGTCATTTCTACTCCTGAAGGACAGGATAATGTATGGGGTTTTATTCCATGTTTGTTTTAAGCATTTGCTGGGCTTCTGGGCTGACATTTTTCATTTGTTTTTCTATTTGGATGAAAATCCTAGCAAAGAGTACACCAACTGCCATTACTATTATTTAGCACATAGGAACTTCTGACTTTCTAGACACATGAGACCATAGGATTAGAAGTTGCAGCTCATTCACTCCATGCGCTCCTCTGATTCCAGAGTCCCCTATTACAAGGATTCTCCAGCAATCTTCCATACAGTGCTGTCTCCAAATTCCCAGGGAGCTTATTAAAAAATAGAAGTTCCTGGGAAGAGAATCTCCTTCTGCAGAGTCTAGTTCAGTATGTCTAGGGAGTCTCAGGAAAATGAGTTCTTAAAACACCCCTGTTTGGAAGTCATTGTAATTGACGTCTCCTGACAAAGGTTTTTTCCAAATTATGATTATGCATCTTTGGTGATACTCAAAGCACTCCTAAACTATTTAAGTCAAGTCTGACGTTGTTATTAAGCCAAAAATCTCACCCCACCTCTCCTATCAGTTGCTGTGTCCTTTGGAAATAAATTGACTAGTCCAATCTTTTTCCATAGACAGGTCCTCATATATTGAAGCCAAGAATGAACAATTGCATAGGGCCAGTTGCTTCCACATTATAAAGCACTACTGTCAGCAGTCATTTTTGTTACAATTTTTCTAGATCATGATCTCCTAAAAGGTCAGAATCTCAGAATTTTAAAACAATCTTTCACAGACAGTACCCAATTCTTAGATGTGCTCAGTGCTCATTGATTTAGTCATCAAATATCCACAGGCCACCTGCTAACAGCCAGCCTTTCCAGGTCTGTGGACACAGCAGAGAGTGACATGAAGTCTTGGATCTCATGAAGCTTACCTCCTGTGTTAGTCAGCTTTCCATCGTTGTGGCAAAATACTTAAGATACTCAATTTATATTGAGGAAAGGTTTACTTTGGATCCTGGTTTCAGAGATTGTTCATTTGGCATCAATTCTTTGGCGTTCATGGGAGGGAGCAGGTGGTACAGCAAAGCTACTCACCTCATGGTGGCCAGAAAAGAGCAGGGGCAAGAGGGGGAGGTTTTCAACACCCCCTTCAAGGACAAGACCCCAGTGACCTTACTTCCGCTAGGCCCCACCTCCAAAAGTTTCCACCACTCCCAGAGGCACTACAGACTAGCAGCCAAATTTTTAACAGAGGGCGTTTGGCGGACATTCAAGATGCAAACCATAGCACTTTCTAGTTGGGGTAACAGACAAATGACAAATAAACACAGATGGAATGAGTGCAAAGAAGATAAATTAGGCAGAGTGTGAGAGTGAGGTAAGGCGTGAAGAGGATACATTCAATAAGAATTTGTCAATATGAAGTCCACACAGGCCTTTATGTTGATCCAGAAGAGCAAAATATGACAAATGAATGCTGTAAGTGTGGGTCATTATCCTGCAGTCCTCAGGGAAGCTGTTGTTGGGAAAGAGGCTCCACATTCCAGCCAGTGGAGAAAGTCTGAGACCAAGACTCACTTCTGTGGTGCGGCAGTCACAGCAGTCACCTCTTCTCAGCAATGCGGAAATAATCCCAGCGACTGCCAAGTAACTAGACTACTCAACAACCTTCCAACCAGGAGACGCTCCTAAATAAAGAATTACTATGTTGAGAATGAAAATTCTACACTGAGGTTTTTCTTTCCTTACTCATGCAGAACCATTACTCTAGCATAATAGGAGAGTCGAGTTCGGTTTTGGAACAAAAAATTATTTTTTTGTCCAGGACTCATCAGTGAGGTTGAATGTATGAGCTCTCCCCATAGAAATAAGAATTCATTTACTTCCCCCAAAGCCTCAAGACACTTTTTTTTTTTGGTATGTTGGCACAACCCTCTCCTTTCACTGAATTAACCAATGATTCAATTCATGAAGGAGTAAATTGTTTTGACACACTGCAGATCCTAAGTCATTGTTGAGAGAAAGGGGTCTAGGAAAAAAAGGTTAGATAGCATCAGAAACAGAATTGTAGATCGCATATTTTTTTACCATCCCCAACTGACAGTACTGAGATCACATTCGTCAACTTTTTGTTACTGTAACAAACACCTGAAATAAACTAACTTAAAAAGAAGAAAGTTTTATTTTAGCTCAGGGTTCCAGAAGCTTCAGTCCGTGTTTGGTTCGCCATTCCCTTTTTTAGGACTGTGGTAAGGCTGCCCCTTGGGACAGGTAGGATATGGTGGAGCCAACTGCTCACTCATGGGCTGGGAAGTGACAAAAGGATGAGGATGAGGAGGGTTGTTCCCGTGACCGAAGTCTCACACCAAGCCCCACCACTTAAGAATTTACCAAGTGCCATTTGTACCAATCTAAGAACCGAGGCTCTTATACATGGCACAATCAAGGCACATTTAAGAACCAAACTGACTCTACTGTTAAAATATTCTAAAATCAAGAGTAGATATCTGGTTGTACCTAATTTCACCAGCATTAAGAAGCTTCAGTAGATCCCAAGAGTCACAAATTAAATCGCTACTTTGGGAAGCATAGCCCCCATAATGTCTAGCACACACAGGAAAAGCTCAAACCATGTACTTTTGCTTTCCTGGCACAGCGATGGGGCAAGTGTCTGACAGACACCCTCTTAGCCGGCTGCCCTTTACTATAGATGGGATTAATGGTGATTTGGTTTGGCATCTACAATCATCTCCTAGAGGCATTATCTGCTGGCTTTACCTGACCACAGGTGCGAGATAGAAAAAAACACACATCCAACACTGAAGCTAATAGTAATTTCGAGAGTCACCACGATTTATTGAGTACTTTCTATTGTTGCAAGACAACATGACAATAATGTTCATAACTCATAATTGACTCTCTGTCTTGTCCCAGAATCTGGTCAATACTTCATCCTTTAGAACAGAACAAGCACCTTAGTGGGCTAAAAGGAAGAGGTTGGATCTTTGGACAGAGAAGGGCTGCAAAACAGCTGAAACAGAAAGTAGTTTGGTCACTTCAAAGTTACTTGTAAGATGGGTGCAAGAAAACAAAACAATAAAAAAAATAACTGATTGACTAACATGAGGTTACTCTGGGTCAGCACTTTTGTGCAAAGAGTAAAACACAGCCTTGCCAACTGAAATGGGGGCATTTACTGCTATTTTTCATTTCTCCTGGTTTCTTGAAAAGTCATATAAATAAGCTGGTTTTAACTTGATGGTGTAGCATTTTACCATAAGTGACTCCATTTTGATTTTTAATCTGATCTGTGGAGACCTGTCCAGAATAATGGCTTAGTGAAATTTTTGTTTAACATTATGTACTATACTATTCACAAAATAGATTCCTAATTTATAAGGTGGCTATTTAGACCGCTTTATTTCTATGTGTTTCAGATAGCTGGGGAAGTAACATCAAGGGAAAACCCGAATAGACTTGAGATGGACCAGAAACAACCCAGTCTCCCCTCTTTCCTCTGACGCCCACAAGGGGGTGTGTGTTGACTGACAGTTACAGCTGAGCTGTTATAGATTCCTGAATCCACCTCTAGGAAAAGCCTACCTTGACCACTGCAGGCTTGATTTTGGACCAATCAGTAGGGTCCAATCAGCAGGCCTTAATTTGGATCAGTCATAGGCCTGCTGCTGTTATAGAGCACCACTCCTCTTTCAGTGCTCTCTGCCACATAATGAAATGATCCCTTGGGCTGTAGCACTGGCTCTATTAAAATTAAACCTCCCACTAGCAGTTCTTTAAATCTACTTGTGAATTATTTTGTGGGTAGTATGGAATCAGAAGCTACTGTTCAAGTAAAGAAAGCTATAAAGCCTAGCTTAGTAATAAATACCTATAATCCTAGCCCTCTAGGAGGTTGAGAGGGGATGATCACAAGTTCAAGACCAGCCTGAGATTTTAGTGACTTAGGAACTGTTTCAAAATAGAAACAATTTTTTAAAGGGCTAGTGATATAGCTCAGAACAAAGGCCCTGCATTAATTAAATCTCCCAGACTATATCTATACACACACACACATACATATACATATATGTATATATGTGTATATGTATGTATAAAAAAGTATATATATATACATATATATGTATATATACTTTTTTTAAGGAGAGAGGGAGATAAATGCTAGGGGCTGCTACCTCTGAACAGTTGTGGTACCGACAGGAGAGATCGGTGTTGAAATAACATTCCATTCATCAGCAGCAGGAACCAGGGCCTCAGGACCCAGAAAATAACACTAGTGGTTGAAGGCTGTTGGTGCTCAAAACCTGGAGCTGCTAACAGAGCTGTGTTCTGTTGCCGGTTCATGATTCTTACCCAAACCCAGCACAGGAACCCTCCACTGACTGCAGCAGACCCTCCACACTTGTTTCTAGCAATGCTTGTCTTTACTACCAGTTTTAGAGTTCACCTAGAAAAGCCATATACTCCTATTAGCTTTGCTGTATGTAACACTTCTACGGACCTATTGATCATGGTGACAATAGCTAACTATATATTCAGGTGGCTCAAACCAGTTGGAACCAGCAGCTTTTCATTTGAGACTGCACCAGCGTCCAGTAGGTGACAGACCTCCACCCTCGACATCCCGACATTCCCTTTTCTGAACACGGGAAGAGCCACAGTGCTTGCGCGTGCGCAGACCACTGTTTCTATCACTTCTCACCTCCCACCCCCTCCCCCGCACCTCAGCCCTCCCTCCGTTCCTGCCCCATAAGTGCCAGTCACCCTTATTCTGATTGAGAGGCGTGGATTTCAGCCCTGGAGCCCCTCCCCCTTGCACTGAGCCGCCTCATGAGTAAACTCTTCTGGCAAACTCATCACTAGTGAGTGGCAGTGGGTGGGAGGCAAAGCCAGTCTCATCCAGCAAGGTGCAAAGCTGAGACTTTAGGCCATGCATAAAACATCGTGAAACCCTGACTTTAATCACTTCCTAATTCTTACTTGACAGAATTTTCAGAACAGGAATTTTCTTTGGAAAATGGAGGGCATTATAACCAGGAGGAGGTTTTCATTTTCATTTTTATTTAATGCTTCTGTTTGTCGACATAGCACACCTATTACTAAACCATAATTCATAGAAGCTGGCATTCTACATAATGCCAGGGTATTTTGATTCCTCTTGTTCTTTTTCTTTTCTGTATGTTTAAAATATCTGTTTCTTATCTATGCTTGTTCATGAGATTGTGGCCACTACAACATGTGACCATTCTATGGTGGAAAACCTGTACTCATGTCAGAAAACTGAGACAGCTTCAGTCTTCCTCCACATCCTGCCTTCCCAACATCCTGCATCTTCATGCTGTTGCCTGCACACACGTGAGAAGGCAGTCTCGGTAAACACAGGCTTCCTGGCCCAAGGAATTCTCCAGTCCTAACAGGAGGCAGGAGGCCCAGGTGTCTACATTTAGCTCAGTGATGTCCCATCTAGAGAATTAGAGAAGCACACTCGCGCTCCTGGGTACCTTCCTTAAAAGGATTCAGTGGTAACCAGTGCAGAATCTAATTCCTAGGGTGCACAAAAGCCTTATTCACATTCCCAGCCAACAAACACTTTGAGGTATTCCTGATAAAGCTTCATTAAAAGGAAAGCAGACATTTCCTCTCATGGCAATAGTATCCCCCACGTATATATTTTGATAGAACTTTGTGCTTTAACAAACACTTTCACACCTTTTATCATCTCATTTGACTTAAATGAATGAACTAGAGGAACACAAGCAAAGTTAACTCCTTTCTCAGAAATGACTATGAAGAAGCTAGTGGGTTTTGTTCATTAAAACATTGCACTATTACACCCTTGTCATAAATATCACCTCTGATAATCAGGCTTTTGGGGTCTTCTTGCTTCCCTGGAGAGGACATGAACCTATAGAAAATCAACCTGGAGAACTGAGCCCAGCTTAGTGCCATCAGTATCGATGTGACTTGGATTCCTGGTAGGGAAACATGTTCCCCTTGGTCTTATACACAGGGTCAAGCATTTTTTGAGACCTGTCCTCAACAAGGATGAGGACACAAATATGCTTTCATTGTCCAAAAGATTAAGATTGCTAAGGCTACAGTTGTTTCTCAGTATCCAATAGGAATTGGCTCCAGGACTCTCAAGGATTCCAAAATCCACAGATACTCAAGGCCCTTCATAAAATCGGGTCACATTTGCACATAAACTATGCACCTTCTCTCAGATGTTTTAAATCAGCTCTGAATAACTTATACTACTTAATGCAATAGTTGTATTGTACAGTAATGCTTAGAAAGTAATAAGCAAAAGTTCATGCATGTTCAGGTCAAATACATTTTTTTAGGCTACCTTTAACCTGCCACTGATGAAGTATGGTGCTGATTGCAGACGGAAAGGTACATTTCAAGAGAATGCACAGGAGGATCTATTGTCTGCCACAGAGCAATGGCAGCCACAGACTTTTCGCCAGCAACCTCCCCACCCACCACCCTTCCCCATGCAAGGCCTCGGGGCCTCTGGCCCTCTTGGGGTCTTCTCGCTCACTCTCTACTTTTCACTTTCCTTTTCAAGACCTTACATGCTTTTCTGCCTTCTTCAGTCTTGTCTCCTCACACTCATCGTGTTCACTCCTATTTCCTGAGCAGCTATGATCGAGGAGACACTAGGCTCAGGGCTGGAGTCAGGGCGCGGAACCACAGAGAGCCCCGTCTTTAAATACTCTCTGCACTCTGGCTGAAGAGACAGACGGAAAACAGATACACGTGTAGTAAATTGCTACTAGACAGTGTGATGAGAAAGACAAGGGGAAATAGGGTAAGGGCAGGGGAGACTTAGAATGGGCAGTAGTTCTCGACCAGGGGAGATCTTCCTTGAGGTATATAATTCATAAACGCCTTTGTGCTGAAGATTAGAACAATAGCAAAACATATATTTTTTTTGGTGAAGGATTTGCACAAAAGCAAAATACAAAATTCTTAATATGAAAAGAGTGTCTCGGATGTCTAGCGCTGGCTTGACTTCAGTTCTCCCACTGACTGGCAGTCGCTGATTTTGAAATGGGACAAGAAAGATGGTGCGAGCAAATGCACAGCACAGGTTCGGCGGCGCAGCGTGTGGTCGCCATGACGACGGTGACGGTGAGGAGGACGCCAGGAACTATGAGCAGCAGGTACTGGCCAGCCGTTTGCTGTCCTCCAGCCCCAAATCGGACAATAGGTTGGTTGGTGTGTAGTTGTTAGTGGCACTGGTGAGGTTAGAAGGAAGGTCATGCCGTTCTTTCATTTTTAAAATAACTCTAAAATATCTGCTTTGAAATCCTACTTGGAACCCACTTCCCAAGCTGTGGACGGGGGATGCCCACCTTTATCCCCCTCCCACCCTCCTCCGTTTCTCGTAGCCTCAAAAATCACAGAAGCAAGGAAGATTTTTTTTTTTTAAGACTGGTACCGGAGGTCAAACCCAGAGATGTTCTAAACCTGAGCTACATTTCTCCTTTTATTTTACTTTGTCAATTATAAATTTTGAGCCATGGTCTCACTAGCTGGCCCAGCAGGACTCAACTTGCAATCCCCCGCCTTAGTCTACCTCCGCCGCCTAGACAGGCAACCGCCATTGTGCCTGGCTGAGTAAGCGAGGTCATAAAGGTCAAATCTAATCCATTCGTTTGGCTGCTGAGGGAAATGAGGCCCAGCCAACCCAGGTGGCAGCGCCCGGGAGCGGCACAGGGGAAAAGCCTGAAGGCAGAGTCCCCACGGGCTGTCGTTTCAGAGGGGGGAGTCAGTCACCCTCACCGGGGCCACCCTAACACACATTTATGTCTGCCGTAGCTTCACTTTGCTTTCCTCGTCTAGTACAAAACAGGCCCACGAGCGCAGGCCCCCAGTGTGTCCGATTCTCCTCTGAAGCCCTGGTCCCTGCAGCTTTCCCCGGCCCTGAGCAGAGCTGTGGACACACGCAGGCCGCTCGCCCCCACCACAGGCCCGGCCACTCTTGCGGGTGCTGAGAAGCTTTAGCTCGCCCTGCCTTCACGTCCCCTCTTTCCAGTGAACCACTGAACTTTTTTTAATCATGAGTAATTTGTTGTTAACTATCTTTTCACCTAATTGGTTGGGGCTTTTGTCCATTTCAAAAGGTTAGGCTGAGACCGGTACGAGCAACACTGCTAAGGAAAGAAGCGGTTTGGAAGAGTCTAGGGACGAAGTATTACCGGAACGGCGGCCTGAGGAACGGTCTGAATAGAGCCCAGCCTGTTCCCCACGTCCGCGGTCAGAGGCCACACAGCGTTGCCTGTCAGATCCTGAAGAAGAAAAGATGGAAGCGAGAGAACCGGCTGTCGCGCCGGGGCCTGGGCATGTCCCCAAGAACTGCCGTAAGTGAGCATAGGGGATGAGCTGAGGAGGAGTTTGGAGAACTGGAAAAGTCACCTCAACGTTTGGCCCCTGCACCAGATGCACCCCAGTGGGCGCTCACAGGAGCACAGAGAAGAGGCGTCGGGAGGGTCACCCCACCTCACAGGCTCTGGTGGGTGGAGTGTGGAAGAATGATATGTGGATGGAGGATTAAGCCCGACAGGAGCCTGCACCCTTTTCTCTGCAATTTCGCCATCACTTGCCTTTAATCCTACAGAGGGCTTTGACGTGGGGTGAAAAGCGGTGTAAGCATCAGAAAACCCTGTGTCTTCCCACTGCTAAAATATTATACCAAGCAAAAGCTGTTTTACTAGAAAAATTGGAAACTTAGACTAAAATAGGCAACTGAAATGACTCCCTAAATAACCCAGGACAAAACAAACACTCAGCCACTGTGAAGGGAGTGTTTGTTGAACCTCGGGCGTCCCGTCAGGTTTTGCAAAGCTGTCCTTTCATTTGGCAAGTGTTGACGTCTCTCTGAACACTTGCCTTTGCGAGGCAATTTCATCGCTATCTGTGTGGACACAACTCTTTTTCTCTTCATAGGCAAGAGACTTCCCCACTCCAAGGTTCAGGTATACTGAGGCCCACAGTCGCAGCGGGACCTTGTGCTGTGGGTCACTGTTGGCAATCAGCTCGGTAGGTCCCCGGCTCTTCATCCATGAAGCTTCGGAGCCAAGATGAAGTTACTTCACCAGCCCTGGAGAAGAATCGCTAATGAGAATGATTCCAGCGCATCTCATCAGATACTAAATAATAAATGCTTCGTTGGCATTTATTGGTGGCACCCTGGCTTTGATTTTGACACAGAAAAGAATGACAAAGTGAAGGCCCGCAGCTGGCAACAGTACTGGTGCCCATGACCCCGGGTATATGCAAGTAACTGGTCTTTACATCACCTGTTTAAAACGGGGCATATGACAAGTCTCCCAAAGGTCAGTGGAAACAGGAGCAATCTGTTTTAAAATCTCAGAAAGGGAAAAAGCCCTCAATGTAAGAGAACATACAAGATTAATAATCTCCAGGCACTGCAGGGAGAAGTCAGCACCAGCTGGGGATAATCTGTCAGAGGCACTGGATGTGGTGGGAAAAGGCTGCTGATAAGTTCATTCGGTGCAGAACTGGAAATATGACCTGCGGATGCACAGAGCAGCCACAGCAGCACCACTCTGTGCCACCCAGAAGTACCTTAGAACACACAGGGTCCAGCCACAGAGCACCAAACACTTTGGCTTCTCATTTCCACCTGACCAGGCTTGCCAGCTGCAGGCCACACAGCAAGAAGAATAATTAAGAGTATTTGTTTTCAAATGACAATGGAAGAATCATGTTTGTAATACGCATTTTCATTTTTTAAAAATCAATTCAAGAAGTCAGTTTCTTTTCTATGAGGACACTTTATTCAAGTATTTTAGAGGTAGGAATATATCAAGTGTATATGATTTCCATGTAATACATAATATAGTAAGTATATTATGATAGAAGCCTGGAGGAATTCCAGTCTTGGTTCCACTGATGTTCTCGATTGTCCAATATCCCAGGTGTACGAGGCAAACATTTCTACAATGACATGATTATTTATACAGAGAAGATAAACACAAATCATGTGAATGCAGTTTAATTGTAATGATGTCAGCCAGTGTAGCTGATTTTTTAATATTTTTACCACATATTAGATTGAATTAATTTTAGAATTTAAATCCACAAATAATCTAACACAAATAGAGTTCAAGTCCATATGTCACATGATTTGGGGATGGTTAGCACATGTCTCCCCAAGGGTTTGTGTGTTGAAATTAATTGGTGTGAGGTGGGAAGAGGGTAGAAACTTAATCCAGCTGTGGCACTTACAGCCAAGGCCTTTGGGAGGTGATTAGGATTAATTAAAGTCATCAAGGCAGAGCCCCCACGATTGGACTCTGTTGGCTTCACCAGAAGGAAAGAGGCCAGAGGAGATACACATGTTCCTTGTCTCTTGCCACGTGATGTCCCATGTCTTCCTAGGACTCTGCTAGTAAGAAGGCCATCACTAGATGTATGCCCTGAACTGTGAGATAAATAAATCATCTGTCTTTATAAAGCTATTAGCCCTGGGCATTTCATTTTAGTAATATAAAATGGACTAATACACAATCATATCCCTCCCCACACCTTTTACCAAAACTCATCATAGTCAACACAGGGCTCAAGGCTTAACTTCCTCTACCCCTATCCTTCCTCTCCAGGAGGTAACTACACTCAAGCACCAGAGGGATGGCTGCCTAAAAAGGGAAACAGATAAGAGCAAGAAGGCAAAGACTGCCCACAAATCAGAGCAGGACTGCCCAGCCAAGATTCAGTCAGGGCACGAGAATCTGCAGATCCTTTATAATCACAGGAAGATTCAGTCCAAAGTAGCAAACTCTGGGGTCAAGAGAACTCAAATGGTTAATGAATTGGAATCCAGTGCTACTAATTCCTCTCCTAAGGTCAACTGAAACACACTGGATTTAAAAGCAAAAGCAAAATATAATCCCAAAGCTGAGCCCGGGCAGCTCTAAACTGAGTCAGCTCTAGCCCCAACTAACTTTTGTTGGACACAGCATAAATCTAGACGTGGGCAGAGGCCTTTCAGCAACAAGGAGCAAAAATCAAATCTCAAATTTCTGATGTTAGCCTGAAAAGATTTTAAAAAACACAAAAAGAGAGCATGGCTTTATACTTAGAAATAAGGAATTCCATGGCTTATTTACAGATAAATGGGTGAGCTAAAAGCAGGTAGCTGAGAGGTTTGACTGTGAAATTATCAGAAAAAGAGAAATTTCCCAGAATTCTTGCAGTTTCCATAACATAGGGAGAAATTAAAACTTTTGAGAGAAGTTTCAAATGGTATTATTCTCATTTCAAAATGTGAGTTAAATTTTATTAATATATATGCATGTGTACACAGAGGGGAGGGAGGGAGGGAGATCTCGCCGCTGTGTATGATTTCCTTTTCCATCTCTGTGTTTCTCTCTCAACCCAGCAGCCACCACTCCGCTCCCCTGTACAACCCAACTCCATTTCTACTTTTCTTAGATGATAGTAAACTAGAAATAATGAACTGCTATATTTTGTTGTGCAGTTGAATGATTTTTTAAAGAATCCTATAGCCCCTGATAATTTTTCACTCTGTGGCTTATGCGGCCCTTTGCAGATACCGGTCCCCGTCGCTTACCCATTCTGCTGAGAATACTTCATGAAATCCTGTGCGCAGACAAAAAAATAACTTCCTTCCCTTAGAAAAGAATAAAATAACCAAGTATTGCAACCGCTGTACCTTGTTTTCTCACACAATGGCTCTGCTTCCTCTAGAAGCCACTCTCAACTCAGTGTCACCCTGACTTTCGTGTGCCCGCTGCCCACACAGTGACCTTTGAGCTGGGACAGATGGAAACACTGAGCTGTCCCCTTGAGGATGATGCCAAATAACTGAGTCGCTGTCCCCAAAAGACGAGCTCTGAGATGGGGGTGGAGATGGCTGAGGGTGTACCCCGGGAACCACAGCTTCGTGCTTCCAATTGTGAAAACCAGTTCCATTCAGAAGCTTGAAGATTTTTTTTCCACTCACTTTTTTTTTAAATGCAGAACATGTGACCTTTCATCCAGCATGTGCATGTCCGTAAGCATGTGCTTCAAGAATTAGCTATAGAAGCAAGTGCGTGTGTGTGTGCGCGCACGCGCGCATGTGTGTGTGTGTGTAATAGACACAATATGTATCCTATTTTCCTTCAGAAATAGTGACAGGCTGATGTTCTTTGCTGTGCAGTCTTCTGCCTGCAGCATGAGGTGGGCTCCAGTGCAGAAAACCAGCACAGGAGCCGGAGGAATCCTGCAGGGAAGCCTTGCTCTGGTGCTGAATGACTGCACTCAACAGCCCTCCGGAGACAATCCCAGTCCCAGCGGCTTGACAGAGTGTGGGCTTCTTCCTCACACAGGTCACACCTGAAGCAGATCGTGGCTGTCTTCCAGGAGGCGACTCAGGAATCTGACTCCTTCGATCTCCACCGTCACCATCTTACACACGTGGCCGTGAAAGATGCCACACAAGAGGAAGACACAGCTTAGACCACTGCACACGGGATTTTGTGCCAGGCCCAGAAGCAGCTTGCATCTTTTCTAGCCCCATTCCATTGGCCAAAGCCCAGTCATATGGCTCCAGCTTAATGACAATGGAATTTTGGAAATCAATCTCCCAGTGTGCCAGAAGAGGTAATAGGGTTGATAGCTAGCCAGCCTCTGGCATAGGTGATGTTTTCTTTGGTCTATTAAATCCTTAAATTTTGCTCTAAATAGCAAAGGTAACAAAGAAAAATAGAAAAAACAAAGTAAGACAATCAGATCTACAACTGAGCTCGATATCTCCAAATGGCAGATATGGGGCTAAATCAGTTTGGAAGCAACCATTCTATAGACCTAAATGGTTATTTCCCATTCAAAGTGCATGACAGTCACAGCTGACGGGAACTGTCTCACCAGGGACCGTGCCCATACCGAGATGGCTGGGTCTCAGGGCAGCTGTATCCACCAGCTTCTGCTAAGTAGTAAGGGACAAGTCAGTGCTGAGAATGACACTACACGAGGCTGTTTTCTAGTGAAATTAGGGCCCAAGAGGGAGTTGGGGGCTATCCAGGGAACGCGGGATCCAGGACCTTTCTCGGCAGGGCGGGGACTAACAGAAAGAAAATCACAGGGCACCTGGACCTCTACCGTGTGCCCTCCAGGCCCGCCCCAGGGAACTCCACCGCCATCACCCAGGGGCCCAGCCAGAC
>PVIC010005234.1:0-58560 GCA_004025085.1 Thryonomys swinderianus
CATTTCTATCATGAAACTTTTTCTTTCCCTTCTTTGCTTTCCCCTGTCCTCTTTCTAGTTTCTCTTTCCTTTTGAACACTTTCTTCCTATTTCACAGTACCTATCATACATTTTGGACCTTATTTACATCCTTAGTTTCTTGCAACAGAGAAGCAATATGGTATTTACATATCTGGGTCTTATTTATTTCACTTATGAGTATGGTCTTGAGATACATCTATTTAGTTATAAATATCTCCAATTTATCATTTTTTATGGCTGAGTAACACTCCATTAAAACCCCATATCTTCTTTATGCAGTCTCCATTTGATGGGCATTTGGGCTATTTCCAAGATTTAGGTATTACATACTGTGCCACTATAAAAATGGGTGCATATATGTCTCTGGTATGATGATTTTAATTATTTACTGTGTATATACTCAGAAGGGAAATACCAGGGTCAAATGAGACCTATAATCCTAGTTTTTTGAGAACTCTTCACATTGCTTTTCACAATGGTTGCACCATTCTACATTCCCACCAACAGTGGAGAAGATAGCCTGTAATTTAGGAAATTTTTTTTTATCACCTAAAATATGTAAAGATCTTTTAAAAAAGCCAGACTCCCCAAATTTAAAGACCCATTTCAAAGGTGGGCATCTGAAATAATCAGGCATTTTTCAGGTGAAGAAGTGAAAACAGCAAAGAAACATGAAAATGTGTTCAGCATCACTGTCATTTGAGGGATGCAGATGAAAACAACACTGAGATTCCATCTCACTCCGGAAAGAATGGCTGCTATCATGAAATCAACCAATAATGAATGCTGGCAGGGGCTGTGGGGAGAAAAGAGATCAGATTTTTTACAACAAACAGCTAATTTTGAAAGGTAGCCTAGTAAGAGTTGATGAAATTCTTTAACTCTGTGTGTGTGTGTATGATCAGCCTCTCCAAAGGGCCTTTGACTTTGAACCATGGGCTCATCTCCAAGTTGAGCTATGGCACAGGCCAGGCAGGGCATGGGCTGTGGCACTGAAGACACTACAGTTACTTAACTAAGTAATCCTGAGCATGTCCTTGACTTCTCTGAGCCTATGTAAAAGGAGGGCAGTTGGACAGCTGCCTTACCTATGGAGTTGTCCCCTGTACAACTCAGAAAACCACTCCGACTTAGTTTGCTCAGAGGAAAGATTCAATAGTTTTGTCTGAAATAAAAAAAAATTTTTCTAAAACAGGATGAATATTTCTTAGCTGAAATTCTTAGGTCACAAAGTATCTACAGTTTGTTTTTTTTCTCTTTTTTTGTACTTTAGAATATTTGCATTTACATGTGAGATGCTTGGAACCCAAGTCTAAATGTGAAGTCCACTTCTGTGTTTTGCACACCTTGCTCACACATTTGAAGGCACTTCCATACATTGTTTTTGTATGGCCTACTTGTCACAAAAGCTTTGAGGTGGAGCATTCCACTTGTGGTCATGTCATGGGTGGAGCTTGGAAAGCTTTGGGTTTTGGAGCATTTTCAATCTTGGGATTAGGTTACTCAAACCATGGTAAAAACTGCATTAGAAAGTTGTTTAGGAAGGACCCTCCATCTCTGTATAAGTTGTATAGTGGAGGGACAGCCCCAGGTGAAGGGGGATTGTGGCTTCCCCTCAGTTTAGGGCTATGCTCACTGAGGCCCCTGAAGGACCTGGGGCTGGCTGGAACACACCAGGTCCTTGGCTCTAGCACGATATTAACCTTTCATGTTGAGAGGCTGGGCTCAACCACCCTGCTGTTTGGCCTCTGGGGAAGAGACCCTTAAGGGAGACAGACAGACTGGGAGCTCACAGAATTAAAGGGCACATGTGGGGCCCAAAGGAGATGACGGCACTGAGGGTAAAGGTAGTTGAGGCCTCCCCTGCCTGGATTCCTCACTGTGCCCTAGGCCATGGAGGGCAGGCTGGCCATGTGGTTCCTGAACACTGGCCATTCACACAACAAAGCAAGGTGGCTGTTCTTTGCTTTCTTGGCTACAGTGAGATTCAGAGGTGGCAGAGTAGCCCAAAGTGTGGCCCTGGGATGAGTACAGAGCCCAGGTGACTCCAACCTGGAATCAACAGGGGCTGCATGTGGCAGGCACTTGCCTGGCCATCCACATATCTCTGGAGGCTGGTGAAGAGAACATAGGAGCCCTGGATGTTTTGCCCACTAGGGAATTGAGGTCTCTTTCCAGAATATTCTCTCTCTCTGTCTGTCTTTCTTTTTTCGTACTGAGGATTGAATTCAGAACCTTCCCGGTGAGCTATATCCCCAAACCTTTTTTAAAATTTTAACCCAAGATCTTAAAAAATTCCTAAGTTGACAAGGCTGTGTTAAAATTTCTGATCTTCCTGCCTCAGCCTTCCAGAGCACTGGGTTTTCAGGGATGCACCATTATGGCCAGCTGTCTCCATAAATTTTGGATCACTATAGGCAGACAGAAAGAAATGAATGAAGAAGATACTCAAATTTCTGCTTTTTTTCCAATCTTTTTCTTCTAGCCCATCCCAGCTACATCTGATGTTGGAGCCTGAGAAATCCAGCCTACAAGGGGCATTTCCCTGTCTCCCCTGCTCCAGCCTAACACACACAGAGCCTTGTAGGAGCAGGACCAGCAGGGCACCTTCAGAAACCATGATTTCTGGGAGGCAGAAATAATTGGATCCAGAACAAGCAGAGCCCTAGCAACTAGGACTTCGTCTTTCAGGCCCAACCAGCCATAGCCAGTTGATTGTTCATGTTATTTCATAGTCCTCTGGGTGACAACCTTGGGGCAGGCTGACCTGGTCGGGCTCTGGGTGGAGGACTGAGATCACTGAACTGAGCGCCAAGTAATAGAAGATGGCTTGTTGAAAGCAAGCCACAGTGACCCTGTCTCCCAGACACTCGGCCGCTGCCAAGAGCTTCCTGCTGGCTTCCTCTGGGAGTCTGTGTGCTGCTGGCTGTGCATCTGGCTTCTCCGTGCGTCACGGTTGGGGGATCAGGTTGTCTCTCAGCTGGGTGGATTTCTAGCCACTTCCCCTGTGGCAAGATGGACAAGAGCGTGCAGAGCAGCAGTGGAGCCCTGAGGAGCTGGGTGAAGGGCACCTGAAGGGCAGAGTGAAACTGTCAGTTAGATCCCGTGGCTCCTGGGCAGTGTTTCCTGCAGGAAGCATTGGCCCACACCACTGCGAGCAACAGCAGTTTCTGTCTTGACTGAGTCATTTGGCTATAGCATGAATTTCACAGCCAGCTCTCTGATTGACACTCACCACCTTTAGTTTTTTTCCCAGAAAACTGAAGCGTCATGGCTTGTTCTCAAGTCCCGGATGGCTGGCTGGGGGCTTGCTTGGTGCGTTTGTCACAGTGGCTCTTGCTCCATCACCTGGTAGAGCTGGCAGGCAGAGTTCAGAGGCAGGAAGGAAGAAGGAGGGGCCTTGTAATATTCCAGGGTGACAGACAGCACATTGATGGAAGAGAAATGCATCATTCCCTGGCTCCCGGGGTTGAACGAGTGAAGAGGGTTTGATATACCGAGATTTGTCATGCTTTGGGCCGGTGCAGTGATGGCCAGCACTGAAGAGGACGAGCTCTGGGCGGATTCCTGGTTGCAGCGCCTTCCTGCGGTGGTGCCTATGTATGGTGATTCGACCTCTGTGAAACTCAGTTGCTTTAACTCTGAGATGAAATATATTAGTACCCACCACATAGCAGTGCTGAAGTGGCTGAAGGAGACCTATCCTGGTGTCCCAGTATCTGACAAAGAATAAGAGCTCCATAAATGCTCTCTTTTCTGATTACTAAAGGGGAAAGCCAGCCTGGAAACTCTGTGATAAATGCTTTGTTTTCCTCAGGGTTTCTTCAGCAAGCCATGACTCGGGCTTGGTAGAACACTTGCAGTAAATGTCTGCAAGTATGATATGTGTGTTGCATTCAAAGCCCAGGAAGGGTGGAGGAGAGCAGAAGGTAAGTGATTCTGCACCCGAAATCCTGGCTTGCTTTGTACTCATTCCCTGCACTGGCCCCGTTCCTACCCACCCCCACCCCCTCGTCTGACCCCAGCCCCCAGGGAAGGCACACAGTAGGTGTTGAATAACTACTATCCATTATCTGTGAGTGCCAGGGCTTTATTTGGGAGGTTCTCTGGTGTGAATATGGCTTGTGTCCTCCAAAGCTTACTGTGCTGGGAGTCTGGTTCCCAGTATGGCAGCATTGAAGTTATGGGACTTTTAAGACGAGGGACCTTGTGGGAAGAGGTCAGCTTATGGGGCAGCAACCACGGGAGGGAGTAGTGGTGGTCTTCAGGAAGGGAGGGGGGTTAGTTCTCAGTAGAGCAGATTGTTTTACAGTGAAGCTGTCCCACTCACATGGCCTCCTCTGCACCCAGCCAGTCTCCTTTCCCCTTCTCCACTGTGGAGCGGTGCAGTCAAGGGGACTCTCACCAGGAGGCTGGCAACATACTGTTTGGGCATTTCAGCCACCAGAGCAGTGAGCCGAACACACCATGTTGTAGAGCGTCAGCCTTAGTTACAGCAACACAAAATGGATCACTGCAAAGGTGAACCAGCAAGCGCCAGCAGGAGAGTGGGAAACTGAGTCACAGCAGGGTACACAGGTTGCTCTGTGGCAGCAGGGCTGTCTCAGTGGTAACCTCAGGAGGTGCTGGGGGCCAGGTCTAAGAGTTGCATTACCTGAAGGCTAAGGAAGCTTCTGGATTTAGCCTCAGCTCCTGTCCATCACTGCTTGAGACCATTGACCAGACATGTGTCCTGTGGCAGAGCTGAAGGTGACGAGAGCCCACTGTGGTTGCAGTAGGAGGTCATCTACTGTAGTGAAGCTGGCCTATGGAGGCATAGCAGGGTGCAGGCCTCTTTGGTCACACGACGCTAGGACTTCACTGTCACTGTGCCAATCCAGTGGTGCAACTCCAATGCCCAAGGATATGGGTCTCGGTTTGAGGAATGGTGCCTGGACACAGCTACCTGCTAACAAATCTGCCTTAAATCAATCCTCTTTTACTGAAGGAAGCTAAATGTGCCAGTAGCTATTCCAGTCTTTTTAAGGCATCAATAGAATGAGCTGATGTCTGGCACCTTGGGTGTCTGGGGTAAACATGGGGACAATACCAGTAATGCATCTGCCTTAGCACTTGCTGAAACTGCAGTTTGTAGTTATAGTGACCTGAGAGCCATTGGTTGATATTAAAATAGTAAAGCACTGGTACAGCATTAGCTAACATGAGGACACCAGGACAGTGGTCTACAAGACTAAGGGACTGGCTTTGTTGGGCTTCTTGGTCCTGCTAATGAAAGCTGGCATGCATCAGCCTGCCTCTACATCCTAGACACTAGCTAAGCACATCTCATATTTATTATGCCAAGAGGTGAACAGTGTTATGCCTGTTTTTTATTTGAGGAAATATAAGCATAGAGAAATTAAGTATCTTGCCTAAGGTCATTGACTCAGTTGGGGAAAATACAATTAAACCCAGGTCCCTCTGACTTCAGAAGCCAGTTTTAATCACTACATTGTGCAGATTTTGCTTTAAATTATGCCTATTTGTATAGTATTGCGCTGGCTTCCTGGGTAGGTGAATAGTAGAGTATTGGATTAGCCTTGCTGTATGGCTTCTGCCCATTTCTGTGGTGTTAATACTGTCAGAAGAAAAGCCAGGCTCGAGATACTGAGTGGCATATTAGGTAATACATTATTCACTTTTATGTCATCAGTACCCACATCCACAAGTTAAAGGAAGAAAGATTCACTTTGGCTTACAAGATTAGTGGATCCAGTCTGTGGTCATTTGGCTCTGTTTATGATGGAATCAAATTGTTTAACACACGATGGCCAGGAAGCAGAGACGAAGAGAGGAACCAGGACAACCCTTCCCACTCACATCTCTAAAGACCTGAACTTTCTGACCAGTCTCCACCTCCCAATAGCCCATTCATCAATGTATAAATCCACCAGTGAGCAGAGCACCTCCATCACCCAATACCTTCCAAATACATGAGACTTTTGGGAGACATTTTAGATCAAACCACAACAAGAAGTGTTCTAAAGAGTCACTGTTAGGACAGTGGGGAGATGAAAAAGCAGCAGAGTAGAGAGGGATGGGGACCCAGCCAAGTCCCGGGAAGAATCTAGGACTCAGTCCTACAGAGGAAAAAGGGGTCACCCTGAGGAGCTTGTGAGGGGAATGTGATGGTGCATTTGTACCTGCCACTCTCTCCATCCATCACTGGTCCAGGGATGATGCAGGAGCTTGCACAGTCTCAGGCATTTCTGGCTCTCAGCAGAGGTAGGCAAAATGGACTCTAGCAGAACACAGGTGTGTGTGTGTGTGTGTGTGTGTGTGTGTACAGGGGGAGCTGAGTTCTGGGAAGGGGTTTGATGTCAAGAATATGTGGAAATGAATTGATTCTATATATTGCTTAGTAATGTTCTCTGACACAGCATTAGCACTTACTAAGAAATAGGTCTTATATTATTCGATATTATACTCAAAATGAATGGATGTCCTTTCTGTACTTTTAAATGGAACAATTTACTTAGGTACAAAATAGTTTTAATAGATGTTCTCAAACTTTGTTGTTGTTGTTGCTGGGCTGCACACGGGAGGGTGAGGCACAGAGTCACACACAGACACCAGACTCTGGGGAGGTTTCTGGAATGCTTCCATTTAATGAATGCAGTATAGGGCAATATATAGCACAAGCAGTGGGAGGGGTGAAGTTCGTCCAAGGGCATGTGTAGTATTTCGAGTGAGTTGATTAACAGCGGCAGCAGTGGCCATCTAGTTGTGGAAGGTGATTGAAGCAGTGGCGGCTGCAGAGACCGCAGCAGCCACAGACACAATGATGGCGATGATGGCCGAGGCTCTCAAACTACCTTTTCTGTGGGTGAAGCATAAGGTTAAACAGGGGGTCACTGCCCAACTGGTCTTTGGTAAGGGATGGGCACACAGGTGCTGAAAGGCAAAATTGTTGAACTGGGGGTATAGAACACATAGTTTGAGTCACTGCCCAGGTAAGAGATCCCAGGGCCTCCAGAGAAGGAAGCATTGGTCCCGAGAGCAAGGACAATGGGCCAATGGTGTCGGTCTTTAGGTTACTAGGGCGGAGCAAGAGTCAGTTGGGAGGTGAGGTAGAAAAGCAGACAGAGGAAGGAGAGACAGAAGTATTCCATGTGGTATCAATGGGAGACTTGGGGTGGGTGCATTGTCAAAGGGGCCAGGAAGGCAGGAGTTCCAGTCAGTTGTGACTAGAAGAGGGGATGGGAGCTAGGGCTCAGACTTATGTGACTGCAGCCTGGGACTTGGTAGTGAGCGCAGCACACAGGAGGCCCACCAACATTGGCCCTGGTATGGGGTGTGGGGTGCCCTGAGGGGCCAAAGCACAAGCTTGGTCATGGAGGTCCTTTATATCTCTCCAGGTAGTCTTACTGGGCCATCATGGCACTGGGCAGCATCAATGTTTTCTGGGCTGTTCCTGGAGCGAGAGCCTCCTCATTTGGCTGATTGGCAGATCGGGTGGTGGTGGAGGGCTTAAGATCTTTTGTAGAGAGCCACCATCCTGCAGGCTGAGCTGCTCCCAGGAGTTGCAATCCAGGTTTAGGTTGAGGTAGAGAAGGCCAGTGTCCTCCATGCGGATCCAGTCATTCTTATGAAGTGGGGATATTGAATATTGATACATATCCAATATTGATATTAAAATAGAGGAAGCAGCCTGCTCGGCTATAGGGAGGAGGAATTCCCCAAGAAAGTGGTGGCACTCACCTGAGAGGTGAAGCGGAGGACTACCCAAGGACCCCATATTAGGGCGCCAGTTGTCGCCACAGGGCTGCACACGGGAGGGTGAGGCACAGAGTCACACGCGGACACCAGACTCTGGGGAGGTTTCTGGAACCCTTCCATTTAATGAATGCGGTGTAGGTCATTATATAGCACAAGCGGTGGGAGGCATTTGCGGTGGGTATTGGAGTCTATGGTTGTCAGAGGAGGGGCCCAAACGTCGGGAGGACCGGACAGTCTCTGGGCTGTGCTATGCCCTTTAGCTCGAAGCCTGCTTAGGTCTCACCTTAGTCTACTGAGGGTCAAGGGCTCTCTCAGGACCTAGGAGACTGGCCTGCGGTGCAGCTGGCTCAGCCAGACCTGGATTTCACCATCATTTGATCTTAGAGTTCTTTATGTGACTGGAGATAAAAAGACTTTTATAAAATGTGGGTTTAAAATGCTTACTAATTCATTATTATAATATTTTATATGTTAATATATATGAAAATAACTTTTCTAAAAATTATTAAAATGAATTTGTATTGTTTTACATTTTTGCCAATCTGTTCAATTATTTTCATGAAGGCAACTAGGTTCTCATGTTGGTTACATATTCAGTCTATTGTGATGTGCTTTTTGGTTGAAGTGTATGAGAACAAAATATAGTTTCACATAGTCAGTAAAGGAGGGAGAGAATTTTAATAGTCTCTTCAGAAAATTATGCATGTTCTCTTTTGATATTATACCAAAACTCAAGTGGTAGTTTTTTTAATGGTTAATTTCAACATGAAATCTAAAATTTTATCAGTGGACTTCTATACTCTGTCAAATTAAAATAAGTTAGTCTCTGACATGTTTTAAGTGGATATTTTATCAGATATGATTTTACAATATCCTGTATAATCATTTGGAAAATATTGGCTCACAGATTTGCTTAGACTTCAAAAGTTGACACATTTAATTGTACAATATCTAAACATTACACATGTCAAGCTCAACACCAGTCTTATCAGAAGCACATAGTCCAGGATTCAAATTCTAATTTTTGCCAAAGGCTCAAAGCTTTTCACTGTCAACAAATGTCATCAGTTGTTTATTTTGAAATGACAGACCTACTTTTTAAATTTTTAAGAAATTGTCTATCACATTCCCCATGAGTAACCAAAGTTCCATGATAGTCACACTTTCAGGTAAAAATGGTAAACCATGAAAAGAAGTAGCTAGTCTAGCTGGCAACCAAAATCATACAAATGCTTGAGTGCAAACATACTTACAGTATCATACATAAACATATAACAGAAGTTCTATATGAACACTTCCAACTCATCACAATGAATGTGAGAAGGAGCGTACTCAAGGATAGAGATTTCACACAATAATTGGTAC
The DNA here is from genome assembly GCA_004025085.1 of Thryonomys swinderianus. Lineage (NCBI taxonomy): Eukaryota > Metazoa > Chordata > Mammalia > Rodentia > Thryonomyidae > Thryonomys > Thryonomys swinderianus. Next base: position 9,145 of record PVIC010005234.1, read on the forward strand.
TGCCTTTTCAAGGAGAACCTCAAAAATTTACTTAACTGAAAGAGTGTGTTGGTGAAGAGTATAATTGCAGATATAGTTCAATACTATTGCCTCCAGTTGTGTGAGGCACTGTTTGTTCCATATTGATTGCATTTCATCATCAATGCAAATAGCAACACAGAAAAATGTCCTTGTCCTTTGATGACTATGACTCTGTTCTAAGTAATCTCTGAACAGGTCTCAGGACTTGCAAAATCTTTGACTCACACTTTAAAAAATGCTGATTTAAAAGAATGGATACCAAGCAGTAAAGCATTTGACAGACATGATGTACATGGCTGTATGTAGTCATTTTCATATTGATTATATCCTATGAGAAATAATAAAGACATTTAAAATTTAGAAGAAATGATTCAAGAGACCTCCATCCTGATCTCAGTTCTTGTTATCTGTCTGATAACAGACACTTACTCCTTTACTGTGGGACCCATTACTTATATAGTTCCCATGAGTGGAAGTGATGAAGGCCCAACATGCTGCAGGTCCTCCTCGCTCCTCTTGGGGATGGTCTTCCTGGCTTCACAGTCCCAGTTTCAGCCTTTTCTAGCTGTGTGACCTTGGGAAGTTAGCACCTACTGTCCTTCCTTGACAAAAATATGAGTATAATTAGCTAAGTTTATAGGGCTTTTGGGAGGATTAACTATGTTAATACTTGAAAGGTGTCTGATAGAGCTAATATTTCCTGATGCTGGCCCTTAGGATGGTGATCACTCCAACTGCCAGGGTTGTTTTTCTTGCATAAATTTTCCAACATATCAAAAGTTGTACCAAGTGCCTACTTGTTGGTATCAAGCTAATAGAAAATATTTCTCTAGAAATGAGGCATTGAGCAAGAGTCCCTTGTAGCTAAATCTGAAGGCATTTCTACTGGGCTTTTAGGGTTTGGAAGAATTGAGCAGAAGTACAGACTGCCCTTCTTGAGTCAAGCAAACTCAAGATAGATCCTGGTACAGACCAGCTGGCCCCTTCTGGACAGCTCAGATCTGTAGTAAGGAGTGGGCCGAGATTTCCACCCAGCCTTCATCTCACATCAGCTCAAAGCTACCATCCTTTGACTTCTCCCTTCCTCACTGCCTTCAACATGCGCCAGAGTTTAACGCCATCACGAGGATCCAGCAGAGCTCTTTTATATGTGAGATGAGCTATATTTATTTTTGTGAGTCATCGACTTTTTCTTTTACCTTTATATACTGGATGAAGGCCAGCGATTCTGCATTTGACCTCTCCTAAGTTCACATTACATCTTCCTTCCTGTGGAATGGTGGGTCTAAGACAGGGAGAGATCTGAGGCCACCTACCACACAGCCTTTAAGTCAATCCTCTGTTCTTCCTTCACGTTGCTACCTCCTAGCTGGAAGCTACCATTTTCTTTTCCCAGGATTCTGGTGACAGTCTGCTAGGTGGTCTATAGGCTGTGAGTCCAGAGACTCCTCCAATCTACTGCCCTCATTCAGTAGTCCTGTCACTCATGCCGGCTAGAGTCTGAGAAGAAGGTGATGAAGAAAGCCCAGGCCTGTGACGTTCCTACCTGCAGCCTCAGCACATCTGTGGGCCCCATACTCTGCATCCAAACCTAAGTGATTTCCATCCACTACACACCCTGATGCCTCTCAGCTCCATGCTCTGTTTTCCAACTAGGAATAAAGCCTACAGCTGCTTCCCTGGAAAAGAAGCAGGGTAGAGATGGGAGAAGGAAGAAGTGAGGGAGGAAGAGAGTGAGAGAGAGTTGCACAGAGCCTAGGGATGGGCTCAGGGTCTGTAGAGTGGGAAATTCAGAGCTCCAGGCACACAGTGCATGGTCGATAAGGGGCTTACTCAGGTTACAGGTGGAATGTCCTTTTTTTTTTTTTTTTTTTTTTTCATTTTTTTGAGACAGAGTCTTGCTTTGTAGTTCAGGCTGGCCCTGAGCTCACTATGTAGCCCAGCAAGCCTCGAACTCAGCAATCCTCCTGCCTCTGCCTCCCGAGTGCTGGGATTACAGGCGTGAGCTACCACGCCTGGCTGGAATGTCCTTTCTAACTGCAGACCCCTCCACCTGTGAACATGGGCCAGGGAAGATTCAGGCTGGGGCCTTGGAAAAGTCATCCAAAATAAGAACACTGGATGCCACGTCTAAAGGTGAAAGTCTGAACATTCGCCATACACCTATAGCTCTGTCCCACCCACAGAATCAAACCCTCTTCCTTAGTTCTCCAGGCTTCAGTCTGCCTGGCTCCCACCTCCCCTTTATATTGACCTTGGCCTTCTCTGTCTCCAGCCCTGTCATTCCGTGCAGTCCCTCCGTGCCCCATTGTCACTCAGATGAAGGACTTCATGTTGTCTGCCCTGTGCCTTACCTTGGGTGGGGTCCCATCTTTGCTGTGCTCTGCAAAGACTGTTCCCTGGCACTCCTCCATCCACCCTGCATGACCCCAAGTCTGGCCTGGGTCCTATTCACCCTTCACAGTGCCATATCCTGGTACTCCGTCCTCTACCAAGAACAGCATACCCACAGCCAGTAGGGCATGCTGACCGTTCACAGCTGAGCACAGCACATCTTCCATAAACTGTATGCAATTGATGGAATATTTATGCCCATTTTGCAGGTAAAACAGTGGAGGTGAAGATAGGAACTACTATTCTCAGAGCCAACTAAGAACAGAGCCAAGCTTCATTCACTAGAACAGTGATCTTTGGTTCTTAGAGTTTTGAGTATAACAGAATCACTATGGTGACGGGTAGTGGTGGTGAGGGGTGGAGAAGAGCTTGCTAAAGATGCAGCCTCCTGGAGCTGCAATTCTTTTTTTCTTGTTTGTTTTTTTTTTTCTTCTTCTTCTTCTTCTTTTTTTTTTTTTGGCAGTACTAGGGATTGAACCCAGGCCCTTATGTGTCCAAGGTTGGCACGGTACCACTTGAGCTAAAACCCCAGCTAGAGCTGCAATTCTTGTTCTGAAGATCTAGGGTACAGGGAATGGACAGCAGAGATAACCAGGAAGCCATCACAAATGGATGCCAGGCCCTGTGTGCCTGGTCCTGCTCTTCCTTGAGGGGATCAGGCAGTGGAACCACTGCCCTGTTCAGGTACCATGACCTGGGGTCTGAAAGGCAAGCACAGTGTAAGATGTGGGGCCTGCAAGGCAGACCTCTTTGGCCTTGACGCTGGCTTCCTGCCCCATCACAAGAATAGAATGACAAGACCTCTCCTCGGAGGGGAAAGCAGTGTCTTCAACCCAGAAGATATATAGGATAATACAGATGCCTTTCTTTTATCCTGTCACTTCTTTGCCAGAACTTTTTGCTGCCTTGGAGTCCCTTCATCACTCGCTTCTTCTCTCCTCCCCAGCCTACCTCTCCCTAGAGATTTGTTTCCAGCCACGCAGTCTGTGGTCTGTGGGTTATTCCTAGGCTGCAGCCATGGAGCCTGACCAAGCAGGACCAGTCAGATTTCTGTGCCCCTGGTGACTGGGGTGGTGGTGGGGGGCAGCCACGGGGGCAGTGGTGACGATGTCCAGGCAATGCGAGACCACAGCTGAGAGAAATTGGTGGTCTCCAGAGACCCAGAGAGAAAGCAGAGAAAACTGGTTGGGTTCCTGCCCCCTTTCCAGGTTACAGCACATACCCTGCTTCGGGAACAAGGAGGACCGGGAGTCTGAGGAGCTTGGTGACAGGAGTGCCCAGCAGAGAAGCAGCGCGTTCCTGCTGGGCTCTTAAGTCCTGGCCAAAATCAACCAGAGGGCCCTGGGACAGAGTCAGAACAGCAGGGTTCAAAGTGGAGATGTGTGTGTGTGTGTGTGTGTGTGTGTGTGTGTGTGTGTGCATGCATGCATGCACATGCATGTGTGCACATGCCCAGAAGAGCTCTATGTGACTCCATACATGATTCTTAAACTCTAGGGGCCTCGATTTCCCAAGCTGTGACACAGGGACTGTACACTGGAGGAACCCAAGAATTGCTCTGTATTTATCAGCTATTGTTTTTTACTCTAAGGATGTAGAGCTGGAGGTGCTGGCTAAAATCAAGGTTAGAAAATTAAATTAGCTGGGCCACATCAGTGAAGGTTTTATAGATTCAGCAAAGAAGTTTGGATTTTATCCAGAAAACTATGAGAAGCTGGAAATTTTTCAGCAACCAAGTCTTCTCATCAACTGGCAGCAGGAGATTGCAACCAGGCTCTAGTCCCGGGGGACATCGATCATGCGTGAAAATGTGGCTGGTTGTTACAACCCAAGGCCGAGAGTGTTATGGTGTCTGGTGGGCTGCGGCCAGGCTTGTTGCTAAATATCCCACACTTGGCAGGACACACTCAACAGAGGAGTATCCAGCCCCAAGTGGCAATAGTACCAAGATCAGAACCATGCTGGAGTGATGTATGAGAAAGAAAACCTCAGCCCAAGGTGCACAACCTGTAATTCCACACTGTAGGGAAGCTGAGGCTGAGACAGGATTGAAAGTTTCACACACACACAAAAGGCCTGGGGATGAAGCTCACTTCAAGGGCCCTGGGTTTAACTCCCAGCCCCCCCCCCCCCGCCTCTCTGTCTCTCTCTCTCTTTCTGTCTCTGTCTCTCTCTGTCTCTGTCTCCCCTCACCCCACGCCCATTAATCATCTCCTTTCTGGGAGGTTTTCCCATCTGTCAGAAGACTGGATTTGGGTGGGTGAAGTGATTTCCTGCCTCTGTGCCCCACCTAGCTGGATTTGGCTTATTCTGCAGTTGTGTTGCTTGTGATCTTTGACCGCAGCTGTGTGGCCTCCGGCAGAACAGGATCTTCTGAGCCTCTCCTACCGGGTAACTCTGAAAAGGCCAGAAGCCGAGAGAGGAGATAATGCTCAGAGTCCAGACCTTTGATGCGATCAAAACCTGGCACCACTCTTCTCAGCTGTGAAACCCAGAGCCATTTTCTCTGCCTCTCTGAGCCTCAGTTTCTCTGTCTGTAGTGTGGGACTGGACTACCTTTCTGGAAGCATGAGGAGAAGGGTTTGAAACATCCCCGAGGCCTGCCCTGTGCAGGTGTTCCGTCGGCGTCAGTGTGGGTGCCTGACGGAGAAACACAGCACAGGGGCCCGAGGGCTCAGAGTGCATGTTCACTACCTGCCGGACGGAGGAAGTCGTGGGTGCGCTCTCCCTGGAAGCCTGTGACAGCCCATCTCACGGGGGAACCGGGGACACATGCCCTGTGCAGCATTTTCCTGAACTCACGTGGGAAGGGGAGCGAGACAACAAGGAAACTGAGTATACTTATAATGGGTTCCCAAACGCCATGCCTTGGGAATCTGGGGGCGCTGGTGGATTGCGAGATCAGGCAGAATGTTTTATTCATCACTGACTTGAGATGCACCAGAGACTCGGAAGCCAGAATAGCTTTTCTCCGAGAGGCAGGATGGCAGGCCTAGTGCCTAGGTCTAAGTCCTTGCTTGGCCATGAAGAAGGCAAGGAACTTAAACAAATACTTTACCTTTCTATGCTTCTGTTTCCCAATCTGTAGAAATAGAGAGATGCAGCTAGTAATAATACTTATCTGAAAGTTTTCTCTGAATTTTGAATATATATAGCTTCCCTACCACTCATATAATAATGGTACAAGTCTCCATAAGCCTCAGCAGCAAGCAGGGAGTCTACAGACATGTACCATCAGCATGGCCTGAAAATTCTCTCAGAATACAAATACTCAGGCTCCAACTTCCACTTCCCAAATCAGAAGCTCTGTATTGATTGGCTGTGTGACCTCAGTTGCAATGATCCTCTAGGAGCTGTGGATTTCTTGGCTATAGAATGGGCCTGTAGAGTAGCTTCGGCCTTCTGCCAGTTTCTAGACTGCAGTCCAACCCTTGCTACATTTTGGATTCAGTTTAACTGACAACTCCTCAGTAAGGCCATCCTATGACTTAATATCACTACACATTGTTTATTCTTTTCAAATGCAAATCAGTCTACAAAATATCATATTTTTGAGTTGACATCTTCTCTACCTTCAGGCAGGATCTGGGCTTTTCTCCATGCTGCACCTGGTTCGGTGTACATATTCCCTAAATATTTGTGGAAGGAATGAATGAGGGCATCACATCAGTAACTTGGAGCGCTTGTCACAGTGATGGGCACATGGTGAAGGCCTTGCAAGAAAATGGCATTATAAAAGCATTATTATAAAATAGGCCACGATGCAGCCCTGAGCTGTATTTGCCCATGGAGCTTGGCCTTGGCAAACAATTCTGTACGTGATGCTTCCCTTGCAGGGCCCCAGTGCTCCGAGGTGCCTCTGTGATCCTCTTGTCCAATCTCAGGGCAGAGCTGCTCTGAGAATCTGCCTCATTAAAATATGGAAATAGCTGTCATGTTGCTATGGCCCAGCCCAAGCCATCAAGCACTCCAAATTGGGTTTTGTCGTTTTATACAGCACAACATACATTTGTTAACTTTGCGAACAGTAAACACCACCTGCAAAGTGCCTTTAATATTTAATGTAACTATAAATTGTTTTGAAAATAAATCCAGCCATGTGGAAACGCAGCAGAAGGGACAGGAAGCAGATCCAGGAACTGCCTGTGGGCAGCACAGCAGGCCTCGGATCTGTGCTCAGTTACAGTGCAGCCGGTGATCGGCACGTGGGCCGGACACCAGCCCCTCCCAGGACCGTGGTGAGGCTGCCCCTGGGTGCCACACTGATGGGGCAGCACTGGTAATGCAAGCACTAACCAGGGCCTCGATGGGAAATGTGTCAGCCATGAACTCTTGGCCAACCGCTTTCATCCACAGCCAGCCACCCTGGCCAGTATGAGGTAGCATGGCCTTGACGGTAGTGACCCATCTGTCCACCACCCCTCACTGCATACAGCTTCTTTCTCTTTTCTGCCTCTCTTTCCCATTTCACACATGGGCACAGGACCACAGGAAAATTGCTTTCAGGGTATGAACAAGACATACAATGAATGCTTAATTTAAAAACGTAGATTGCAATGTAAGACACATGCCCATTAATCTCCCTCAGAATATGCCACCTTCAAACCCACTATCCCACCAGTCCCACTTTCTAAGGCAGTTCTTGAAGTTTGTCCTGAATGTCTTTATGAGGTATAATTTTTTAATCACAGGGCATATCACTACCTAGAGCCATCCCGTGGAAAGGTAGGTTCATAAAAATATGGCAGTGCATCCTTATCTACTTTATCCACCACATCTGGCACCGTGTGACTCATGGCTCTTGTGCAAAGTCCAAATGACTGGGAAAGATAGGTGTTTGAATCAATTCAGCCCATCAAGGCAACCCCAACAAGGCAACTAAGGACACCCCTGAAAGACAACTTGGAGAATTGCTTCAGAAAATGGCAAGACTGATGGGATAAGCACATTGGGGGCGCATTTTGAAGAGGATTGCTAATAATGTCTTTTACTGTGGTAATTTAAAAAATTTAAACATGCACCATGTTTTGCCTGCACCGTGCGCACTCTGTGTTGTTTCCTTGTGAGTCAAAGTGGGCTGGTGACATCGCATCACTGTGACGGAATGTAAAGCGGTGAACACAGTGTGTGTGTGGGGGCGCAGGGCCTGACCCATAGGCCAGGGTACTACTGCTTGCTGTGATTTTGCCATGCTCCAGCCAACGGGAGCTGGGAACGGGTGCCCTTTGCGATGCCTCACTCCTGTTCCCGCCATGAGCTCTCCTGCATGTGCTGGCTGTGCTTCCTGCCCCATCTCCCCACCAGGCCTGGCAAGGCCGTGTCCTTCCCCGTAGCACTGCTCCTCCCTTACTTTGCCTGCTGATGTCCTGGGGATCTGGCAGCTCCCGGGTGACCAGCAGAACCCCCGGCCTCTCAGGAAAGGCAGCACTTACCTCTCGGTTGTGGGTGCTGAACGCATCTGTGGGGCTGGAGGGTAGGAAATCTCTGACTGGCCCAAGCTAGGTCACCTGCTGCTCGTAGCCGGGGTCACAGGAGAGGACCGACAACCCCATCAAAAGCCGCTTGCTGAGGGGGAAGCTCCGGAGAAGGAAGCTGCTGTCCTTGGCAAACAGAACCGCCGCTGTCCACCACAGTGAGGCACACATGCTGGGACAGTCACCCTGGGTGGCTCGTGAGGACCAGCTATCCTGGGTAGGGATCATAGCAGGGTACTGTTTCGGCCCAGGCAAAAAGGCTGATCACCTGGGGGGACATTTCAAAGAGGAGAGAGAGAAGAGAGGTGGATGGGAGGAAAAGGAAGGGGAATAAAGAGGAAGGAAGGAGGGGAGAGGAGAGGAGAGAGAGGGGAGAGATATTAGGGATGCAATGGAGAGACCTATCAGCTGATATCCAGAAGGGGGAATAACACCGGTGGACCTCACAAGGTTGTCATAGGATGCCGCCCAGAGCAACAGTGACTCTCCAGGGCCCGAGGCCAAGGCGGCCAGCTTAGGCCACAAGAGCGCTTTGAGAGTGAGAGGGGAGCTGAGTCTCAGTTCGTGCTGTTTAATGAAGCACATAGATATGTTGCTGGCACTGGCTCTGTGACTCGAGGAAGGGTGTCAGCCACGCCCCGCTGGTGGCCCCTCCCACCACACTCACAGCTCACGCTTGCTGTGCCCCTGCCCCCTGCTCTCTGTGAGCCGGGGGGCTTGGATGCCAGTACACCCTGACGCCCGTCTCTTGGTTCTTCCCTTCGCTGTGACCCACTCTCCTGTATGAGAACCTCAGGGGGCCACCAAACTACTCAGGGGCCTAAACACCCAGGAATTTGCTTTCTGCTCTGCGTTCAGAGAAAAAGACTGCGGTTTTTCCAACTCATTTGTTCCTTTTCATCTGAGTAAATGGCACCACCACCATCCACCAAGATCTGCAAGCCAAAGCAGAGCACTTGGCTCCACCCTTCCCTTTCCGTGCATCTGTGGACCAGTGGTCCTGTTAGCAAAGCTCCAAAATATTCCCAAATCTCTCCCTATCCAACATGCATCCCCATCAGCCCCTCCAGTCCAGAGTATGACAAACCCTTCCTGTAAGGGATGGAGTATTTTCGGCTTTGTGCGCTTGGTGGTCTCTGCTGCAATGGTTCAACTTGCCTGTACCACAAAAGAAGGCCCAGAGAGCACAGGGACACAGGCACACTGGGCCGGTACTATCACCTTTACAAGAACGCAGCCCTTAGGCGAGTTTGCGGGCCTCGTGCAGACCTCAGCCTGCGCTGTGTGTGGTCTAGGCCAACGCGAAGCCTCCATGCTCGCCTCCTCAAGTCCCTCTCACCACCCTTCCGGTGTCATCCATCATGCAGTCATGGGATCTTTGAAAGTTATCAGAGGGTGTCACTCCCTGGTTTAAAACTGTCCCGCAGAGTTGTCCCCATTGCCTCAAAATGAAACTCAAAGTCTTCTGGTTATTAGCACCTGCTCCCGGCCCAGCTCCAGCCCTTCCTCATCGCTTTGCGTTTTCCTACATAGCCCCACCTCTCTCACACATACCAGAACGTTCTCTGCTGGTCTCCCTATTGGGGTCCTTTACAGTCTTCAGCTCTCGACTCCCCAAGAGAAGCCCCGTGAGTCCTGGCTAAACCTCCCTCCTCACCACCCCTTTTGAAAGCACCTTACTGACCGAGTCATTTCTTGTCTTCACACTGGTCAGGCCTGTGACTTGGGGCGGGGGGGTCCTGTCTGTCTGTGTAGAGCCAGGATCTGTGCATTATTTCTCAAACATGTGCTCACAGGACCAAGAGGCTCTTGCCGACTTTTCGGGGTGGTGCTGGGTGCCTGTGTGTCTTGATTTTCTGGCTCTGACCAAGGTCCATGGAGGCTCAGGAGCTGAGCATGTGCAGCCTGGAAGAGTTCCAACACTTGTCCCAGTGATGTCTCTGTCTCCCCAGGGCCCGCCGGGAGAAAGTGTCTCTCTTCTGTCAGCCGCCGCCCAGGACTCGCCTGGGGAACCTGCCTTCCTCTTGCCTCTCTCCCTGACTTGGTCTGAGCTGGGCAGAGTTCTGGTTTCTTGGGCATTGTTTCCAACTTGCTCCTATTTTTTTTCTCTTTTATCTCCCCCTCCCATCACCCTATGCACTATGATCTCTAGTAAGAGGCTGTTAGCTGGCACCGGATAGCTTCTCCTTCTCTTAGAACCCTGGTTTTATTGAAGCTGGTAGTGAGCCCAGCAGAAGAGTGGCAATTACCTTTCTGTAGCTGTAGGTGGATACGGCCAAGTTTTGGCTTCTGGTCAAAGGGGAGAAACAGAAGCATGGAGCCAGCTTCTGGGAGGAAGGAAAGGTGTGACTCAGCCGCCGTCTTGCCTGCTTGGCCAACACGGAATGTCACACAGTGGGCAGCTGAGCACGCGTATCCATCCATTTCCTCACAGTTCTGCGGGCTGGACCTCCGAGCTGTGAGGACCAGCACAGGCCCCACCGCCTGGTGCGCTTTTCACTGTGCTCACTTAGGAGAAAGAGGAGAAGGGAGAGGGACAGATGTTTGCTGGTAAGGCCACCAGCCCTGCCAGATGAGATTCTCTTCTTAGGACCTCATTCCATCTAAATTATTCCCACAACCCTTGTCTTCAGATATAGCCATGTTGGGGATTAAGGCCCAACATAGTAACTTCATGATGGACACTAAAAATTCACTCCCTAGCAGGTAGGCCTGTGTCATTCGGTCCATCTCTCCCTTCAGCCTTCCTGCTTGGAGTCAAGATGTGACAGCCGGGGCTCCTGCAGCTGTCCTGACCACATGGTGACCTTGGGAATGAGTGCCAGGTGCTGTGGATAAAAACAGAAAGATGGAAAGTGGGTTGGCTCGAAATGCCACCATGTCACTATGGAATTTTGAGGTTTGCCTTATGGCAAAGCTTTGGTTCTCAACTGACCCCTCAAGACAAGGAAAAACAGGGAGTATGAGAAGTCCTGTTCCTTGGTGATTACTCCTAGAGGTTGTACTATAAATGGTCTTTTGGGGTTCACTAGGCATGCTAATTTTTTTTTTTTTTTTTGAGACAGGGTCTCGCTTTGTAGTTTAGGCTGGCTCTGAGCTCACTATGTAGCCCAGGCAAGCCTCAAACTCAGCAACCTTCCTGTCCTTGCCTCCCGAGTGCTGGGATTACAGGCGTGAGCCACCACACCCGGCACTGTGGTATGTTGTATTGATGGCTGGTGGGCATGAGTCTCCACGCCCAACATTGTATGTGGTCACCGGGGATCGAACTCAGGACCTTGCGCTTTGCGAGGCAGGCGCCGGAACCACTGAGCTAACCCTCAGGCCCATGCTAATTTTTTTAAGTTCTGATGATTCCCATGTTTTAAGATGGAGATCACTGTGTTAAAGAAGAAACCTTAGTATAAGGGAGTGAACTACATTTCACACAATAGAATTTTTGTATTGTTATGTGCAGCTAATTCAGCTCCAAACAACCAGCCATGTAAACTGGGGTGATAACCCTCTTCTAATCTAAAGTTTCAGAGCAAGGACCCCCTCAGAGGTGGTAGGAGCCCTAGCTACACCCTCTTGGATTCACCAGTGCATGTGGGTGGGTCTTAGTTTAAACAAGGGGTGACAGAGTGGTGCAGTATTAGGTAGAGTTTCTGGCTCCTTTTTTTTTTTTGCAATAGGAAAAATTCACTAGGGAATAGGAATAGCTCCTGAGAAACAGGAGGGGTCTCAAGTGGGCTGCCCTATTTCTGGACCCTTTACCCACATAAGTAAAACAGTGTGGACAACTAAAAATAAACTTTAGAAATAAAATAAGCACTGAAATTCAAAACAGTCATACGTGCTACTTTTGTCAACATCTTTTTCCAAGTGCAGTGACTTTGTAAACACTGTTAGAGGCCAGCGAACCATTTCTTCCTGTGACTCACACTCCGCATCCTGTCCGCAGCCCAAGAGAGGAGAGGTTACGGGTAGGAGCTCAGCTGTCTAGGGAGACAGCTGGTTTCTGAAAGGCAGGTGGCTGGGCTCCCGTCCTAGCTCTGACCTTTCTAGGCTGAGCCTTCTTGGGCAAGTCATGGAACTTCTCTGTGCTCCAGATGCCTCCGGCACAAAAGGAGACTCATGACCCTACCTGGGATCCGGGGTGATGGGATGATTTGAACAGCAGCACACAGAAGGCACTCAGTGTGGTGCCTGGCTGTGGGAGCCGTGCCGTCAGCGTCAGCTGGCACTTGAGACGTGGCTGCTCTTCCAGAGTGGAGTCTCCTCTGGAGGGCAGGTCCATTTCTGCTCCATTTCTGCAAAGCAGTGCCAAATAGGGCTGCTTTTATGAATAGGGTGCTAAATGAGCAAACACATGTCTGGGAATAAAGGTAATTCATCCCCGGGGAGATACCATCTCCAGGTTCAGGGGTTAATGGGCTCGGAAGATTCATAACAAACGGTGCCCGGGACAAATTGGCGGATGGAACTGAGCAGCTATTGTTTCAAAGACAGCTCTATGGCTGGGTCCCATTTATTAGCATGCTGCTGCCTAGACAAATTAAAAGGCAAGCCCCCTCAAAGATAACAGAAATGGAGCATGAGGGGCCAAACGCCCTGGAAGCATGAGGCGGCAGAGAGACAGGGCCTCGTCTGCCAGCAGCTGCACAGGCTGCTCAGCAGGAGGCTGGAGTGGCCCAAGTCCAGCCTGATCAGGGTGCTGTTCTCAGCAAGCAGACACATGGCAGACAGGACACACAGCAGCCGTGAAGTGCATCATAAAAGAAGGTGAAAGGAAACAGGTCTTTCTCTCTGGGACCTACACCTAGAAAGATTTAATGTGTGCAGCCTCACGAGACCTGGGAGTCACCAGATGTTTTCATCTGGATCCTCTGGTCCTTAACAACCTAGTGGAAGCTTCAGGCTGGGCCTAAGGCTCTTCCCCTCCCCACCACTCAAGGCACCAATCCACCCATTTCTGTGGAAGGCCAGGGAAAGAGAGAGCGCTCCATACTCCAGAAGCTTCTGAGTGAGGTCATGACCTTCAGAGGGAAGGCAGGAGTCAAAGCAGAGGGCAGGATGTTGCTCAGATGGAGTGTAGACCTGTGGTGGAAGCTGGCTTTCACTGGGCTTTTCCAAGTAGAATCCTGGAAGTATTTTTATCCTGGGACCTGATATCCTACAGGGAGGCCAGCTATCTTGTGTTTCTTATGCGTGCTGACGGGACGCTTCTCCAACTGGAGGATGTGTGTCTCAGACTGCTTCACTCAACAAGGATTTGTAGGCTCCACTCTGCCACTCACCACTCATCCAATAGCTCTGGGTCTCACCCAAAGGTTTGCATTTCTCACAAGTTTCCTGGATACTGAGGCTTCTGGTCCAGGGACCATAGTTTGAGGAGCACTAGAAGTTCCTAAACTTCTGAATTTCAGGGTTGGCTTCCAGGTTCACTGAAGTTCCACCTGTCAGCAAACATGCGTGGAGTGACCTGTGCTCAGGGAGCATGGAGTTTGGGAGCCAGCCTGTCACTCCTCCCCAGGCACCCGGAGAAGCCTAACGATATCTACGTTAATGACGGCTCCAGGAGCATGCACTAGGGCTCCTGCAGAAAGCCAAGGCCGGGACAGTGGTTCTCCATGGAGCGAGATTTTAAAACACTTCAGTGCTTGGCGAGAATGTTAAACTAATTAATTTAGACTCTCTCAGGGTAGGCCCCGGGCATCATTAGGATTTTTAAAGCTCCCCTGGGGAGTCCAGTGTGCATCTAGGGTGGAAACCTTTAGAAATGTTATTAACTCTGACTACTTTTGGAATCACCCAGGGAGCAGTTAGAACACCCTGCGGCTGGCTCCACACCTCCCTGGGGACTGACGTCATGCCATGGGGTAGAGTATGTGGGCCCTGGCGTTCCAACAAGAGCTCTCCAGGTGACTGCCCTGGGGTGCAGCCTGGTGTAAATCTTGGGAGAGATTCAGGGGTGCGAGAGAACCAGGGAATGGGGCTGATTCACTCAGATTCTCACCACAGATGACAGTAGCATACGGAACTTTTATGAAGTGTAATCAAAACAAGTTTCTTACCCTAGAAGTAACAGGGCACTCTAACTCCTTTCCTCACTGACTTGGGCAGTATATGTCAGGGGCAAGGGAGGAGAGAAACTTCCTGTGCAGACTTCACAGCTGCCCCCCTTGGGGCCACAGAGCGAGGTCGAGGCGGGATGCTGGCAGACAGGAAGCCCCATGCAACTGGGTTTCTACGGCTTCGTAGATGCCACGAAGGAAGGTTTGCTGCAATTGCTGCCTTTCTTACATTTTTGTTTAAAAATAAAATTATATATCCCTGGGTGCTGTTTCAGTTCTCTAACCCTGAGGAGCTTGCATTTTGAGTGGGCCTTCTGAGTGAGGGTCGTGTGCCTTGTGGTCGGGTACTGCGCCTATGAAAGTTCCAGCTGCTCAGAGGTCAGTGTTGGGAGAGGTGGGATGAAGGAACAAAACCACACTCTCTGGTTTACTCGAGGTCTCTCCGGAGTTCAGAGTCACTCAGAAAAATCTTTTCCCAAAATGACTATTCATTAGAATGGACACCTGAGTCCAATAAACAGCTGACTTCCCCCTGTGGGTCTGGGATCTTAGCTGGCCTCATTTTGATGTGTTTTTAAGGCCTGTCTCATACATAGGATGAGCTAGATTGCCTGTAAAAAAATTACCTTTCTTCTCTCTCCAGGGAATCCTAAATCTCCTCACTGGAGACCTGGGCTGTCTGTCCCCTTTTCAGCATGACAAATGTTTAATGGTCTCACTTGGGCCAGTGGTCCTGGACTGTCATGTCCGCCCACAACAAATGTTTCCTTGTAATTTACTTGCTCTGGTGTCAGTAAGGGTTTCAAATTAAGCAAGTGAGTGAGTGAGTGAGTGTATATGTGGGGGGGCAGGGAGAGAGAGAGCACGTGCTATTTTCAGTCGATTAGACAAGCATACACAAATTAACTGTAGTTCTGGGCCTGTGTGAAGGGTCCATAAGTCTGCGAGCCATTGCTGGAAGCTGTGCGTCTCTGGGCCTTCGAAAGGGAGCGGGTCTCCCAGGGCGGAGAGGCGGGACTAGCATTGTAGAACTTGAGCATGGCGGAAGCTTCGTCTCTTGGTGAAATGTCTGAGAGGTTGGAGAGATCTTCAGAGGACATAGCAGTAACTCTTGCGTGGTTTTTGTTCATGTTTCTTCTCAAGGCGAATTATACTTTGTTAGTTTAGTTGACTTTGATTGTGGGTTTGTGCTGAGAGTTGGATTTGAACTGATACACACTTTCTCCTCGACCCAGTCTCTGTCAAGATCCTCTGACCCCATTCTGTCCGGTTCAAATTCTGCTAGATCAGTTTGGAAGCTCCCACCACGGATTTCTGATCTGTCTTGATATCTGATCATGTTCTTCACTCCCACTTTTGTACATGTGGGTCCTTGGCTGGACATTTAGCAAGAGTCCTGTGAGGTGATTTTAGCAAGAATTCTCTTGCCTTGCTTATCTCCTCCTAGCAATTTTCCAGCTTCTGCCCACCTCGTTTGCTGATTGGCCATCAAACCTCCCTTGTCTTTGCTGTGTTTGGAGGTGAGCGCTCACCTCTTGGAACACCTCTGTTGCCATCATCTTGAATAAAGCGTTCCTTCTTGTGTGCACAAGTGTTGGGATGATTGGCTTTTTACTAGAACACAGGCAGTTGGCACCTGCCTTCTTAATCCACTCAGACCAGGGCTGTCTAAGAGAACTGTACTCCAAGCCTTACACATCACTTTAAAAAGACCTCTAGTAGCCACATTAAAAAGAAGAAGAAAAAGAAACAGATGGAGTTAATTTTCAAATTACCTTTTCCTAATATATCTGAAATACCATTTCACCATGGAGTTGATATTTCAACTCGTTAATGAAAACTCTTGTGTTCTCTCTTTTTTCCTAGTAAAAATCTTGTGTGTACTACATTTTACACTATTAGCGCACTTCAATTTGGAAGAGGTTGTCTAAGGCCCAGCAGGCACAGGGATAAAAAGCTACTGCCTTGGGCAGAACAGCCCTGAGCCATCCCTCAGCAGGGGCCAGAGCTGGAAAATTGGCTCCTGGCGAGCCCTGAGTGTTGTGGGAGGAGCAGGAGCCACAGAGATGGGGGGGGGGGCGCTGGTGGGCGTGGCCACTTGGTGCTACTGGAGAGTATGGGGAATTTTCAGAAGCAAGGTGCGGGCCCTCCTGAGGGAAGACTGGGGATATCTCTGTGGGTGCAACCAGGGGAACCCCACATGGGGTATGCACCAACACCACCCATCTGGGGCTGCAGTGGGAGATGGTACCTCGGATAGAGGGTGTGAAGGTGAGGGTGTGGGGGTGTGCGGACCCCAGAGGGCCTTTCTCTGAGGCTCTCCGGGGGAGGTGGTGTTTTACTGGGTAGGGCAGGGGGTGGGCGATGGGAATGAGCCTCTGCGGCCATCGGGGGCACAGATGTCACCGGGAACTGTGTCCAGACTTAGCAGATTCTGACTTAGTAGGTCTGAGATTCAGTCTAAGATTCTGAACTTCTACAAAATCCCAAGGGGTGGTGATGTTGGCGGTAGGTGGACCATGCTGTGCGTAGCACAGACCAGATACTAAGGACTGTTTTCAATGTGTGGCAAGTAACATGCAGGAGGAAGAAACTGAGCTTGGCTCCGTTCAGAGGGCTCTGAATGGAGCTCCTTCTCAGCTGTGACAGTCACAACCGCAGCTACTGTGAACCAGCTACCCTACTGCACTCCATGCATTAACACACTATAGCAAACGGGCCTGCTTTGGCCACTTGCTGTTTCAGTAAAAAAAAAAACCTTCTATTGGAACCTAGCCAGGTCCATTTATTTACGTCTGTTGTCGTGGCTGCCTTCACGGGACAATGGCAAAATGGAGTAATTGCAACAGAGACTATTCTCAAAGCTAAAACATTTACCACCTGGCCCACCTCGGAAACTTTCTGGGGACACCTCATTTGCTCATTTCATGTTTAATTCACATCCCAGCATTGTGAGGTAAGTACTATTATTGTCTCATTTTACAGATGAGAAAACAGAGGTTAGGAGGCATCTCAGTAGTTGTTCGGGGCCTTCTGGCAAGTGAGAGAGGACAGAGGTGGGCCGCACTTACCTCAGGACTGATGGATTCCAAGGAGGCTCCCTGGGCTCTGTGTACTGACCTCATTTCATGCAAACCTCTAGGAAGCAAAGATGTCTCTGTGTGAGCAACAAAAGCCACAGAGAGAGCAAAACATCATCTTAGGAAAGGCTATGAATTCCTTGGGCTGCTGTGTCCCAGCTCAGGTTGGGCAGTTTCTCCCGGAGAATTGCTCGGGAGCCCTGGCCCTGTCATCCCGCCCACCTCCTGAAGCAGTGACTGCCTCCCACCTCCTGCACTGCCGTCTTCCTTCTGGGGGCTCCCCATGGGATGGGAGTTGTTAGATAATTGCCCTACTTCTCCACCCCTAGGTGGGGCACATCACAGGCACGTTCAGCTTGGTTCTCCAAGAGCCTCAGTGGACTTGAGCTCCCGATATCCATGAGGCAAGCTGTTCACGATCAGCTTCCCCTTTCTACTCCCCATGTCACTTTCCCAGTTTCCCGGCCTCTGCTATGTCCACCTGTGCTTTCAGGAAAACACAGCAGACACTCAGGCATGGAGGTGCCGTAAATTCATGCCCAGAGTGGAGGGTGGCCTTGTTTCATTATACAGGTTCACAGCTGGACATGGCTAACATTCACTGATGAGTGATACAGCCACTCTCAGAATAATAATATCATCAAATCTGTCAGTGGCCAGGAGTGGCCTCATGGCTCAGAGAAGTTAGGTGACTTGGCCACGTTTGGCCCATGTGCTGGAACTGAGGTTTGGCTCATGGCAGCCGTTGAAAGATATGGAGACCTATATAAGCCAGGCCATGGAAGTGCAGTCACTTCCTAGGGAGTGGTCTCTGGTGTGCACAACTCTCTCTGAGTCCCACCCACTGGGTAGGATAAATATCTTCAATGATGACTCCCACTGGCCCGTTGCCATGGTTACCATCGGTCCCGTCTGGAGAACAGAGGACAGTGATGGGGACTGTGCCGACTGTCACCGCCTCCGACATTCCTACCCACAGACTACCCACCCAGCCTCGATTTCTAGCAGAAGGGGCTGGGTGGGCCCAGTTGCCATGAGAACAAAGGGGATCAGCTTTCCAGGAGCTCATCCTTAGACATTCAGGGAGCTGGGCTGCAGTGCCCAGGAGGCCCCGCCAGGCGCTCAGCTCTTCCCTCCATTCTCCTACTCGAGCATCAGCAGGGCCCTTCTGGGCAGGTGTGGACGTCTCGGCTCATACCCTTGCTGTCCCTTAGGACGACTATTTCAACCCCTCAACCGGCCCCGTGTCCTCTCCTCCTACTTTTCTGCTCACACAGAAACAAAGGACACAGCCTCAGAAGGCACAGCCCTTCCTGCGGCTTGCGTTGTCAGTCCTGCAGCATCCTGGCCATTTGGGTTGTGGCTCGCAGTCCAGAAATGGTCAGCGCAGTGTCCTCATCTCTTAAAAGGAGGACAATGGCTGTTGAGAAGGTGAAATATACAGACAACGGCAGAAGACTCAAGAGCTTGGATCAGTCAGTTTGACAGACCTGTGTTTGACTCCTGCTCTTTTACTCTGTGGCTCTGGCCAAGGGAAATTCCCTGAGCTGCTTTCAGATAATAGTTGTATCCCTCCCAGGAATGATATGTGCTAAGGCTCTGAAGCACGGCAGCCTTCTTCTGCCCGCCCTGCTGGCCATTTCCCCACTGCAGTCTCACGAAGTCTCGGATCCTGCTCCCAGCATCGACCTTGCCCTCTCGTTCCTGACACAGCAGCCTGGCGTGAAGTCTCGGATCCTGCTCCCAGCATCAACCTTGCCCTCTCGTTCCTGACACAGCAGCCTGGCCCTCCCCGAGGGCCGTGAGCTTGTCTTCCAGCCGGAGGTGGGGAAGGGAGATAATGTGCCTGGGCTTCCTCTCTTGACTCACCACAGCTGTCGCAGCTTCTGATAAGATAGTACCAGCCAGGTGGGCCCAACAGCTGCAGAGAGACACTAAGAGCTTGAAGCTGACAGGGACACGGTGCTTCCCGGAGCCCTGGGTGGTGGCACCTTGCACCAGCTGAGGCACGGAGCAGGGGAGACAGGAGTGGGAGAGGGGCAGACGGGACAGACCTGCCAACTTCCTTTCCCAGGACAAAGTTAGTATCCCCGCCCCCTCCTTCACACCAGCCCTCAAAACGCTCTCACAGGGCAGGAAGGAATCAGGGTCCCTCCAGAACTGGTGAAAGAGTTTGGCATGTCTTTGAAGTCTCTAAGAATTTGGACACAAATTTGCAAATGTGTGCATTTTGCCAGGAAGAGAGAAACTAACGTGCTCATTTAAGATAGGATCTTCAACTAAGTCCCAGCTGTGGTGTGCTGAAGCTGGCCTCTGCCATCTATCAAAGCTGATTGTTAATTTCTCTGGAATTTTGTGAGCTCAACACAAACATTAAATATTAAATGGTAGCAACTCACAGTTAAATACATGATATTAAAGATTAAGGCAGGGGATGGGAGTGTGGTTCAGTGGCAGAACGCCTGCCCAGCATGCAGGAAGACCTGGATTTGACCCTCAGCTCTGCAGAAAACAAATAGAAAATAAAATGCAAATAAACATTCCCTGGGGGCGTTGTCTTAGAGGAAGCTCCCGCGCTGTCCCAACAGCCCTAAGAACCACAGTGGAGTCACCCGAGCTGAAGTTCCACATTACCAGAAGTTCCCCGATGTGCTTGGGCAGTTCAGCCATCACGGCCAGCTCTGAAAGTCAGTGAAGGAGCTGGAGTTTCTAAGAAGGAAAGTTTGAAAGAGCTGATCTTGGAGGCTCACAGGGTCTTCAGGGGCTCCAGGGCTCGGGGGGCTGGGTCCATTCAACGTGCAATCCACACGGAGCATTCACGGTGAAGCCAAGAGGCAGCAAGAATGCCCTGGTGTGGACACTGAAGCGCCCTGAGCCCAGTCTGCTAGGTTCTGTTCTTGTTTTTGTTGGTCTAAGCGGGGCTGGAAATTAAACCCAGGGCTTTCCTCATAAGAAGCATGACATCCCAATCCTGCCTTTGGCTCTCAGAGAACTTGAGAACAGTACTGTTTTTGGGTGAAGTCAAGAGAAATTTCTTTCCCAGTCTCCCCACCACTCAAGCCCTGAAGAGCAAGGTTTGCCTACCTGGGACCTGTAGAGGTTCCAGAGAAGAAAAGTCACATGGTAGGATGGTCTGGGTGTTGCTGTCTATTCTCTCCCTATGGATTGTAATGGCTCACATAGAGGCTCTGAAAAGTTCTGCAGACAAGGAACATTTTCTCCTTCTTAAGTCATGAAGCCAGTTGTCACAGGGCCTCACAGATTGTCGGGATCTCTTATTCCTATTTTTCTCCTATCCCTGGTTTCATCAAGCTTTTGAGACCCTTCCAGCTAAGGTACCCTCAAGTAGAGCAGAAAGTGCCCAGAAATTTACTTCCTTGGGGACAACCTTTGCCCCCTGGCCAATATGTTGTCCTAGATGGGACAGCTTGAGGGATCATTTCCGATGGAAACCCCCTCTTCATGGGTCTTTGCTGCTGTCAGTCCTTCCCTTGGGGTTGCCGAATCAGAGCCAGCCTCTGGAGAACCGGACCGACAATCACCAACGCCTCCAGCACTCAGACAGTTCTCAAAACACATTTCAGTATCATTTGGATCCAGGATGCTTTGGGACACACTGTCAAAAACCTAACCTTGGAGACGAGCCCTGTGCCACAGAATTGCTTTTATACCAAAGAAGATTCCTGATGAGATGAGAAGAAAGCGTCTTCCTCCTCCCTCCCTGTCCAGCATGCACTGCGGTTAGGAGAATCCTGAGGGATTCTGCAGATTGAGCTGAGGTGATTGGATTTTCTGGGAAAATGTTCATCTTTACCGTGGTCCATGTTTGCTTTGGGAAACACAGTTCCCATAAACTATTCCTTTCTCATTCATGGTCTTGAACCCAGTTCTTTCTTTGTAGGACAAGTCTTGCCCAGGACAGAAAATCACAAGCTTGATTGCCTACACGTGCCACATGGATAATGTAAAATGAGCAAATCAGACCTGGAATGAGGCTTTGGGGACTGGGACAAAAATGAAATCATGTACTCATATGAGAGGGCAGTGGACACCTGTTTCTGGGGAGGAATCAGACCTAGGTGGCAAGATTTTTACAAATGTGTAGGCAGAGACACAGATTTTATGTGAAACCTGTTGACTTCCTAATTTTGGCAAATAGTTCAAAAGGTTTTAAACTCTGAAACCTGCCAATCCAGAAATGCCAGCTTGCTGGGAAATGGCAGAGGTCTTGGCCTTGAGAGACAATGACAGGTCAAATGCAGGCTGGGCAGAGTGCAGTGTGGAATGCGGTCTGCAGGTCAGCCTCCCTCATGATGCTGCTGTCCCCCTGCAGCACGTGTCCCCAGCCTCCCCTTCAGAGCTCAGCCTCCCCCTAACCCCTCAGGCGGCCTTGAATCCCCCAGGAGAGCTCCCGAAGCTCCTAGCTCCGAGATCCCTCATTGGAACTCAACTCCATTTGTAACTGCTTGTTCAAATCTTCAGCAAGTTCCTCCAAAGTCCAAAGCCCTGTCTGCCTTGATCTTTTATATTCCCAGAGCTGGCACAGTGCCTGACACATAGTTGGTGCTCAAAATGTTTCTTTTCAATG
This sequence comes from Thryonomys swinderianus, assembly GCA_004025085.1. Classification (NCBI taxonomy): domain Eukaryota; kingdom Metazoa; phylum Chordata; class Mammalia; order Rodentia; family Thryonomyidae; genus Thryonomys; species Thryonomys swinderianus. The sequence continues at coordinate 30,758 of PVIC010005234.1, forward strand.
AATGTGCAGCAACTTTCCCTAGAGAGAAGGGGATATTCCACACTAACCCCTGAGGATCCTGCTGCCTCTTCGAATCCGCCGTCCTGGGCTGGTTGACACTCACTGGGACCTCTTCTGTTCCGCAAAACAGAGGCTCCATGAGGTAACAGTGCTGAGCAGAGCCACAGCTTAGGGCTGAGTATGGAGTGTTATGGAGTTTGCCTGGGCTGCATGATGGAAAACAGTCTTTGGACTATACCTCCTCACTGTCACTTCTAATAGTTACAGTCTCATTGGAACATAGCTCTACCCTTTCACATACATGGGCTGACCAGTGCATAAACAGTGTGTCTTTAGGTACAAATCATTACAGTAAATGACACATTGGCATTAACCCCTCCCCTCCCCCACTGAAAATGCTCTGTCTCGTTTTGAACCCATTTATCCCATGATACTTGCCACTTTCTATAGTAGCTGAAGTTCTTTCCTGTATTCTACAAAGTGTGAACAAAAATCTGATGAATGCTACTGCCAAGTGCCAACCACTGCGAAAGCGGGCTCACAAAAACATTATGGTATTTCCTAACCTCCTCAGTCACTGGCTTGGCACCATGTAACTTCCGGTTCTTCCCCAAAACTGAAGTGAACATAAAAGGAAAATGTCTAAATCAGTTCAGGACTTTGAGGCAGGTGCAACAGAAGACACTGTGTGGCGATGTGTCTTTACTGTAATAAATGCTAAAAAGAAAATTTAAGCATTCATTGTATCTTGTGATCACACCTCGTGTGTAGAGCACAGTGGCATTCCAGCTGCCTCAGAGCTGGGACAGACTTTGTGCGTACTGTGGTGCTGAGCACAGTGAGGGTTCCCAGGACCCAGCCAAGAGTCACTCAGTGCCCGCTGGGCATGGGACAGCCACCGGCCATGGTGGGAGTGTTCCCTCAGCCTAAGTGCCAAGCGCCACCAGACGCCAGGACCTACCCCTTCCCCACAGGGCTTCTGAGTGGTAACATTTGGGCAGACTCCCCGCTGTCATCAACACCACCTCCTTTCTTGTCATGGAGAGCCGGGGAGTGTGACTTCGGGGGCTGTGACGGAGTGTGGGGAAGTGCCCTCCTTTCCTCGCCTGGTGCTGATCTCTTTGGTCCAGTCTTATTAGCCCACGAGCTCCTGAGCATAGAGAAAGAGGCGTGAGGAGGAGGGAGATGGGCCGGTGATGTTAGGAGGAGGAGGGGGGCAGCCTGCACATCACTCAAGAGGCAGAGAGAGGACACAGCTGACTCCATGCATGAGTGCACACCGTCAAGGCTGCTCTCACCTCTGTGCCTCTGGGTACGGAGACCTTAGCGGCAAGAAGCTGTGGAGCGGATGACCCAGAGCAGACCTGAGGAAGGGGAAAGAGGAACCTGAGCCAGACAGCCTGTGCAGGGCCTGGAGGGCACAGAGATCCCCACTGGGGTTTCCAAAGCACCGACGGTGACTGCTGTGGTTGTGTCACGCTGGGTAGCCAGACACCCCAGAACTTGGTGGCTTCACGAAACAAGTCACCCTGCTGCTCATGACTGCACTTTGGGCTGTTCCCACCAAGGACAGGTTCTCTGATGACACATCATAGTGAGAGATGCCAAGGCGAGGGCTGGGTGTGGGTCAGGGGTCCCTTGAGACTAACTGCTGTGAATGTGGTCTGTGGGCTGGCATCCTAGCTTGGGCCACTGCTTGATATGCCTACACATGTCTTTCCACGCTTGGCTTCTTCATAGCACAGTGGCCGGTTCCCAGACCCAGTGTCCCGTGAGACAGAGCTGGGTAAATTTGGATCACTTACAGACATGGCCCAGAAGTCACCGAGCATGACCATCACCACACTCTGAAAAGACTGGCTCATGCTTGAGAAGAGGGAAACTGAAGAATCTATGACCCTGTTTTAAAGTTTTATTCATCTGAACATCTTTTACTGCCTCAGCAAGGGTTGGTCTTAGGCAGTTGCTCTATGGAGATCCCAGTGTCAGTGGTAAAGAGACCAGGAGCCCATGTTTCTCCTCCTTCTTATCCCCTGGGGCCTGGGGCCTGTTGCTTTCTGTGGCCACTTTAGGAAAGGGTAGGCAAACCTGTACATCAAATAGGAGATTCAAATTCTGAAGTTGAGTAAAACCGTTCATTTATTCATGTGAGACTGTTTTCATACTCTGATGCGACAGAAAGGCTGGGCATGGTGAGCCTACCTATAAGCCTAGCTTTTGAGGAGATGAGGCAGGAGGATCACAAGTTCAAGCCCAGCCTGGGCAACTTAGTAATTTAGTGACACCCTGTCTCAAAAAATAAGAGAAATAGTTAGAAGGGCTGGAGGTGTAGCTCACTGCGAACATCTGGCGTTCAATCCCCAGTGCCACATACACACAAAGAAAACAAGAAGTGATGGTTTCGGAATGAGGTGAAAGGTCATCTGGAGAAGCGAGATGGAGGGTCAGGGTGTCACCAGAGGTCCTTTGCTAGTAGTTAGTACAAAAATAAAAACACTTAGATTTATACCTGATATGAACAGGGTGAGGCTCCCCGAAGCGGCTTCATCTGAGAGGGTTTCCTCAGAAGTCCAGTCCCTCTGAAGTTTGCTTTTCAAGAGAACTGGAGGAATCGGACAAACAGATCCCCGGAGCCTTACAGGACGGACACTCCTTGACCGTCTTGGTGATGGGGGCTGGGTGCTGGCAGCTGGCTGACTCAGGAAGTGGTCTCTACACGTGTTTAATTAAAGCCTCTTTCAGCACAGATAAAGGCTACCAGGAGAAATTAGCTCTTCTCGCCAATTGCAGAGGCAAAAGTGGTAGCACATAATTTTTCTCAGGGACTCCCTCCAACTCTCTAACCCCAAATCTCCTCTCAGCCTTTCTAATCCTCTGTCCCCTGGTGTCCCTGGAGGTAATTTGACCAGAGTTTGGACAGCCCTCCCCAGGGGACCACATTGCTGCCCAGATGTCAGTTCAGAGTTTTGCTGCTCCCAGTTCCACTGTGAGTGGTCAGTGAACTTGGGAGCTGGACAGACAGATGCGGAGCCTCAGGCTCCACCCCACAACAAGGTAGCAAAGTCCGCAGAGGATTTCAAAGGGTGTAGAAGTTTGAAGGAGGCAGAGGACCCGTGGCTTGGCTCTTTATTTCTTCTCCACTGTCTCTTTCAAGGCATCTCAAACCAGATGGCTCCCGTGGAGAATCCTCATCTGCTTCTTGCCCCTCAGTGCCCGGCCAGCTCCGTGGACGGCTCTCACTGCTGCTGTAGGGCCTTGGGGATTGCTTACCTCGCCAACAAGAGTAATTCCAGTCAAATCCAGTCCCTGGATTTAAAATACCCCTGAGCAGTTTATCTGGAGAAAGGTTAGGTGAAAATACTTTTGGTAAATGATTAATAATCAAATGATGTTGTTGGAACACTAGTCATTCCTTTTGAGTCCAGCCGGATCTCAGAACAGCCTCGGGAGGGTTTTCTAACACCTTGGAGCCGTTTACAACTCTGCACAATTCGGTGTTTAGTCAAAGTCAGGAGGTTTGCTGGTGGCAAATCTCAGAAGCATTTCTGTTACAAGGTTGTTTGCCTATAGCTGTTTGTAAAAAGCCACATGAGCGTCAGGAAGGTGCAGTAACAACCCTTCTGTGCACACTGCAAGTATCACACTGCTGAGCTGTTTTGCAGAATTGTTTCCCCTGCTTTCCTCCCTGTACTGAGGACATAAAAACCAACAGGCAGAGAAGGCAGTTATAGTTTTAGACACCCACGATTCCACCCTGTAGGGAGGGTGAAACTCTCAACCCAGCTGATGAAATACTGCCAGCACTTCCGGCATTTTTCATTTTGAACAAATTTCAGTTTAGTCCCACACAAGCAGACTCACTCCATCTTCAGGGCGATTACTAAAGTGCGTTGTGCCCCTCAGGGAGAGGCTGGCCTCTGACACGGCCCACCCTAACGGGCAGGGTTGCCAGTACCCATGAACTTGAGATTCCAGACGTAAAATAACAAGGAGCATTTTGGAAATGCCTGCTTGACATTTGCTACACTTGGGTGTGGTTTTAATCCCACCATCTACGTCTGGATTCTTCGGAAGGCAGAGCCTGAGAAAAGGGTTGGGGCGCAGGGGATTTATTTGAGTGATGATTCCAGGAAGCAGGAGTGAAGAGATGAAGTGGGAGAGTGATAGCACCTAAGGGTGCTTTTCACGTTGCTGTTTGCAGGTGGAGTCTCTGGGAAACACTGAGAACATCTCGAAGAAATGCCCTTGGAGGTATTTCAGGGAATCAGAGTAGTGGCCAGCAGTTCCTTCCTAGTTAGGAAGAAGGTGCATCTCATGTTTGTCTCCGCTGTTCTGGCCACACAGCTGCAGAAGCAGAGAAAGCCCAGGGTCATAATGTAGGGAGATGCTGGGCTGGGCTTCTGGGTGTGGAAAACAGTGAGCTCTGTCCTTTCTATCATGTGGGATTGTCTCTTTCCGTGGCTCCAGCTCATGCTGAACAATCCTTCCCAAGCGCACAAGTCACAAACTTGCCTGCTTAGTTGGAACCCTGGGAACACAGCTATAAACCAAAGATAGCTTATCAAGAGCCAAGGACTTTGTGTTCTCTGTGTTTCCCCTTCATTCAGTAACCCTTCTGATTCCTCCTGTGTCACCTACGTTAGCCAGTAGGGACAGACTGTGAGCATTCTACCCAGGCAGTGGGGAAGAGGTCAGCTACCCTCTTGCGTTCGGGATGAAAGAGCTGACTCTCCTTCATTCTGCACCTTTCTGCAGAAGTAAACTTTGGCCTTGTCCAGTCCTCTTGCTTGTTGTCCAAGAGCATTTTTCTGGTGCCAGCACTTTGAGGTTGGGGGCCTACTTCTAACATGGGGCAGGGGAAACACTGACAGAACTTTAACACTTATGGCACCCTACAGCTTGCCATACCTATAGAACCTAATATTCTGATGACCTCTTCTTCAAACTCAGAGAAACTGAGGCTCAGAGATAGTTTGCTTAGCTATGACATGAGAGCTCAGGATCCTAGTCAACCCATCCAACTCTGCAGTGTCACAAATTACTGGTAGGAAGCTGACCATTCAGTTTAGCTCAGACTGCTCCAGCTGTATACTGAAAGTTTGGGAGGCTGGGAAACCCTGGGTCCTGGGAATTGAATTGCTAGGCTAATGTCCTGGGGGTCCTGCCTCTGAGGCTCCTTCCTCCATGGACTCCTGCCTGAGCACCAACAAGCAAATAGGTTCAGTATTCTAGCAATGCTGGTTCTAAGTAAAACCAGAAAGGACTGGATTTCCTGTGCTGGTTTCCTCTGAGGGAATTTTTCATGTAGAAGATGGGAGATAGGAAAGTTTTGGGATTTTATTTTCTTTCAATGAGGCTCTTTTATCTAATGGTGGGGGAGGAGATGCTGATTATAAATTAAATTTGGTTGATTTATTTCCTGAGTGTCCTTACTGTTTCTTTTGTAAAAATGGAAAAAAAACCATGTATGTAGATAAACACATAGTGAGTCTGTGTAGATTGGTTTGCTCTGGCTGTCATGACCAAGTATCATAGATCGGGTAACTTAAGCAACAAAATATGTTCTTTCACTGTTTGAAGACTGAAGTCCAAAATCCAGTTGTCATCAGGGTTGATTCCTTCTAAGGCTGTGATATGTCCTGCTGTGACTCAATTCACTCTATGTGCTTTCTGATTATCTCAGGCAGAGATGGGTCACGTGTTATATTTTTCCAAAGGGCGGCATTCCTTTGCTCACTGACCAGAGACCAACATGATTGGGCACCAGCCGCTTGACAATGAGCTAGATGCTACTAGAAGATTCTAGTCATCATCTGAGAATGGCCCTGGGTGTAAATTCTACCTTTTCTTTTATACCCAGCTGTCTGGTTGCTGGGTGTCACATAATCTCTCTGAGGCTGTCTTATTTCATTTTTGGTGTGGAAGTGATGAAAGCAGCCAGCCTGCAACACTGAAGAGAGAGGAAAGAAACAGGCTAATGAAGTGCCTGGCATTGTGTTTGGAACACAATAGGCACTGGGTGGGTGTTTGTCAAGTGAATGAAATGTATGTGCTCAAGTAAAAGAATTAAGGTGATCACTACTGACAGTTAATTGTATAAACAGATGAAGGGAAGTGTGAAATGCCAAGGGCTACCCAGACTCTGGAAGACAGTGGCAACTGTGATTTTGATCTCTTCTGCATGGTTTTTTGGGGACCCTTTTTCTCATACTGCGCGTCCCACTAGAGTTGAACTCAATTGCTATGTTTCTTTAATACAAGTATTGATCCCTGACTCAGCATCCCCAGTGACCTAGAACTTAACCCAAGTGATAGATTTTGGAATGGTCAGGGAAAATGATTTCACCACAAGACCTGGCTTTTGTGTAGTGAGAGAAAAGGGCATGTTTTCCACTGAGTTTGCTAAACTGGAATCAGGTGTTGATAGTAGCCATTGTCCCCACCTGCATAGAAGGGAGCATACAGAAGACAGAACTACAAGGGTAGATGTAGAGGGGAGAGAGGAATGAATGAAGCTGATAATGTCTGTTGAGATCCTTGGTCCAGCCTCCTTGAAGCTAGATCTACTCTTGAATATAACCTGCCTTGGTCAGTAAGTTCTTGTTGGGTTTGCTCACTTGTAGCTGAAGAATTCTACCTACAAATCAACCTGGATAATTTCCCTGGGCACCGAGAGGACAGCCCCAGTAACCCTGGCAAAGGAAATCAAACTTTGTGTTCTGAAAGATGCCATCTGTGGGCCGTTTTTAAGGATAACTCAGCTCTCACCCAGCAGAGAAGTCTAGGGACATATAAGGGGGCTAAGAGGGTGCACTAGCAGTGATAGAAGAAAGGGCAGAGTTGATGGAGGGAGAAAATGGGTTAGTATTGTTTTAAGTCACTAATCTGAGGTAACATGTCATGCAGTGTTTTATACGGAACTTTTTGATATTTCTTTCAACTTAGCTGGGTGCTTCTATCCCCAGCAGTCACCAGAGGTGGAACAGAAAAGCACGAGAAGGGGATTCACCTCCACCCAGCTCTTTGGGGGAGCCCTTCTGCTGGAGGTTGGATTTAGGGTTCAATTTCAAGGATACATCACAGTGTGCAAGTGTAAGACCTTTAGTTCTTATAGACCTGGGGTACATCATGTGCCTGGAGACCACTCAGAGGCTGCAGGCAGGAGACAGGGTTATTCATTAAGTCCAGGATACTATCCAAACACATTATCCAGGGGTATGTAAAGGCGGGCTTAATGGAGGCAGCCACACTGTGTTCCGTGCCAGGTGGGGGTTCGTGGACTGATCAGACAGCCTGCACCTGGCTGGCCCACAGGAAGATGGTCCCGAGGAGGAGACAGATCAGCCACACCGAGGAGCTGAACAGAGGACAGTGTTAACTGGCTACCGCTGGGGTGGGACAGTCCAGGGTCATCGGAATGGAGGCCACGGCTCCGTGGAATCATCAGCATCACCTCCAGCAGCAGCTGGAGATGCAGCATATCCTGATGGTGACAGCCGAGTAGGTGCTGGGTGGCCAGGGCCAGGCCGGCTCTGACATCCCCGCCGGCACACTACTCAGGCTTCTCGCCTCTGCCCCTCCCACTGGAACACGCGAACAGCGGCACGTCCTTCTTGGGAGAATTGCGAAGTCAAATGAGCAAATGTGTACAGTAATAATTACGGACTCACGTGGGGCAGGCACGGAAGAAGTCTTAGCTGCTTTCCTTTATTTTTTCATTATGATATGCGTGGGAATAAGTTGAAATTTGGTGGCTAGCTCTCAATGATAAAAATCAAAAGACACTTTTTTCTCTACTTTTAGTTGTTTATTTTCCAGCTCTTTCCCCCTAGAGTTTTGGAATGTTATTTGTTACGTAAAACAAGAGAACTATGAAGGAGCTTTTATGACACTTTTAATAACAATTTTGATATTTACGTGATGTTTCATGGGCTGTGCCTAAACACACTAAGCTGACATGAAAAAACAAACCAAGGACAAGCAGAATAAGAAACAAAACCAAACCAGAACTTTTTTTTTTAACGGCTGGGTTATAAAACATTCCAGTGGATTGCTGAAAGGTAATAGGTTGTTTCAAAGTACTACTTATCTTTTGGTGCTGGAACAAAGGCTGCTTTCCATTTACAAAGCCTGCCATAATGTCTTGACTGCTTTCCCAGGCATGATCCCATTTCACAGATGAGGGAGTTGAGGTTTCCAGGGACCTATGCCCTTGGTCCAAGGACTGCCATAGCCTGGAATACTTCAGGAGTTTATCCTTAACCCCTCTCTTCTCCTTTCTCTCACCAGCTCCCACTCTTCTCTTCCTCATTTTTTCTCATCTGCACTCACCGCAGCTTCCTAGCTTTCAGTACCATCCATGCGCTTATGAGACCCAAAACACCCACCTGCAGCCCCGATGGGGCTCCTTCCGTCCTGTCTCTCCATCCTCACCAAGGAGCTGCCAATTTGCTGCTGCTACTCAGCCAGAAAAGGTCATTTGATTTTTCTCCCTCTGCTGGTTTGTTTCTCCCCGGAGAGCCCCTCTCCGTGACCAGCATGGCACCCGTGCTCCAAAGCCGCCGGCCTTCCTGACCAAGCCTCCTATGATCACACCCGCGGCGTGACAAAGTTCGGCCACATCTCTGCCGTCCCCCGTCACTCCACCTGCATCTGTCCCGCTGCCACCTCTTCCTGCAGCGGTCTCCCCCAGACTTTCCCTGTTTGGGTCCCATTTTCTTGCCCTCTGACAATATTCTGTTCTTCAGAGTAACTGAGCTGCGCTTTCACAGCCACAAGTTGGGTTGTGTCCCCGTCACATTAAGCTCCACAGAGCCTTCTCATCCTACCGTAGAACAGAGCTCCTTATCAGCTCGGATTTCAAAGGTTGGGATTAGGGTTGGTCCAGCTCTGTGTGCCAGGAAACTGCATTTCTGTCTAAGCACAGCTTAAGGTTTGTCTGGGAAGTTTCAATAATGCTATCTTTTCCTCTTCATGTAATAAAAATAAGATCTGGTCCTCATATGGCATATGATGATCATGTCCTGGCTAAGTCACAGGCAAGGGGAGGAGCAGAAACTACATATAGTACCTGAATATTTTGTTTTTCCTTAGCAAAAACAGCTTTATTTTTACCAAGCACATGACTGGCACAAAGATCCAGTTTCCCAGGCTCTTTTGCTACCAGGTGGGGTCATGGTACTAAATCAAGGTGGATGCATTGTAAAAGATTTTGTGTACAGTTCTGGGAAGTGTGTCTTAAAGGAAGGAGCATGATACTTGATGCTTTTCTTCATTCTGCTAGCTTGAATGCAGATGTAATGTCTGGATCTCTAGCAACTATTCTGAGCTGTGAGGTGACCTTGGAATAGAAACCAAACAAATACACAGGATGAGGACTGGATCTCCAATGATTTGGAGGAATTCCACTTCAGACCTAGATTGCTAACTTCTCTACTTCTCTTGAGTGTGTTAACTGCTGGCATTGGGAGCTCATGGAGAAGGGGAAGCAGCAAGAGCTATAGAAATGATGCAAGAGGCCCGAGTGGGGGTGGATGTGGAGAGATGGGTCAAAACCAAATAACATGCAGACTGTAGAAGCCTGGAGAGCAAACCGGGAAAGCAGCAAGAGGCAGTGGGGAGTGGTCAGCGGTAGACTCGTGCCGACCACGCATGAGGTCTGGGTCTGATTCCAAGCGCACCACCCACCCTTCGTGTCCTGTGCATGGGGCCCGAGTACGCGGCTGCGTAGTGGTGAGGAAGCCTGAGCAGTCGCTTGGTTACAAGCGCCAGTTACGGAGTTAGGACACCAGGGAGGGTGTGCAATTAATGTTCCTGTGAAAGGACTGCGCAGTGCTGCTTATGCCCTGAATTTTGTCATCTGAATGAGAATATTTATGTCACAAATGTGCAGTGAAGTGACCTGCTCTTTAAATCAATGCATACGATATTGCTGTTGTATAAATTTCAATGCTTTTCCAAATACCTCTGTAATTTTCATCTGTCACAAAGAGAAATGCCCTCATTAGAGTCCCTTTTTAGGGGCTAGTTTTCCAGGTAACAGTGTTATTTTCCCTTTGAGCTGTGGGTTAGTCAATCTACAACATGCACAGCACCAGCCCTGGGCTTCTGGGGCACGGGTGGTGGAGTCAAGAGCACGTGGCCTGCTCTGTCCCACATTCTTGATCTGTGGCAGACAGGCAGTTCCCAGATGTGCCCGGCACCTTCACCCATGTGCCTTCCCTCTCATCTGGGTTGGCACAATTGCTCATCTCTTGCGAAAGCTCAGCCTATGAGGATGGCACTTTCTGTTTTTTGTTGAGATGCAGTGTCCAGTTTGGGCTGTGTGGCACACACCTGCTTGCATTGGGTTCTGGTGGGCTCGGGGGCTCGCTTCTCACATTTACCTCATGCTGGAGTGACGGAGCAGCTCTCTGCAACAGGAAGTGGAGATCGGGCCTGGAGCTACTGCTTGTGCAGACTCCCGTCTCCCCAGCCTGACTCAGATTGGTTCCAACCCCACCAACGTGATTGTTCTCTGACTCCACACTGGAGGCTCAAGTACAGCGAGAGGAATCCACTGAGGTTCTCATCTTCACAAAACAAGTGACTGTAGGTATCCAGTTGTAATTTGGGGATCAGGTGGATGTAGGATGGGGCATCCTTGATACATCCCATAGTAGAGCCATATGTTGATCAGTCTGTTTCATAAACACTTCCAAAACAAGGGACTTAAAATAACTGCAGGCTATCATCTAAGGGGATCCCTAATATTCTCCCTGATCCCAATCCTCATATTGTTACGTGCTGCTCCTTCACTCAGAGTGGAGCTGCCTGCAAAACCAGTAGACTCTATGGTGAAGAGGTGGCTTCAGAGGCTACAGCACAGAAGACATGGGAGCATCTGTATTCATGCCTCTCCAGGGTGGCCGACTGATTTCAAACTCATCTTGAAATAAGGTAGGAAAACCAAAATCTTTTAGGAGGTTATATCTATGACTTTTTCCTCTTTTAAAATTCTTTTTTTCAGGAGTGTTTTGGGGCTCCCATTTTTATTGGATGGATGACTGTCATCTGTGGTTGTTCTTTGGTCCCTTTCACTGTTTGATCACCTGGTTTCCTATTAGGAGCCTGATGAAGAAGTCTGACTAAGGGTTTCCTCAGCATGTTCTTATGAGAGGATGTGGGTACCAGTAAGTGATTTGGGAAAAGATTTCAGGAAGCAGGGGGATGTACTCTGTCTTAGTTACTTTTCTTGATAATGATACAAAATATCCAACACTCAAAGTTAAACAGGAAAAGTTTGTAGAGGTCTCAGTCCACAATCAGCTGGCTCCAAGGCAGGGTGGCACATGGAGAGGGCTGTTACAGAGCAGAAGGAGTTCATGGTGGGCAGAGGGCAGCAAAGCAGTGAAGAAACAGAAGATAAGTGACCAGCAACAACTCTCTAGCTGTCCCATATACAGCACCCACATCCATGGAAGGTCTTCCCATTGTTCACTCCCAGAACCATGCCAGCCAATCAGGGAACTAAGTTAGTAATTATACGCCCATGATTATTCCAACATCCCATATTTTAGATCCATCCACCTCTGAAAAGCTCCATTTATGACTCCATGAGGCTCAGGGGGGGGCATCTAGATATAAGCCATAAGTAGCACCAAGAAGAGGAAGCCAGTATGGGCACTGAGGACCTTCTGAGATACTATGGGACACACTGAGAATTTCTTCCTGAGGGGGCAGGAAACTGAGCTATTGATCTCTCTATTTTGACTCCCATTGGTTGAAGTGACTACCTTCAGCCAATGAGATGTGCCACCTGTGGCCAGATAAACCTAGAGGCAATTTCCACGGCAGAGCCAGGGGATATGGGTGGGCACTCACAGTGCCTTCTGCAGAGGCAATTCTAGGTGACCACTTCCCACTGGGAAGGTCCACTGCACTCCAAATGGGGAGCAGGGAAAGAGAATGAGACCTCAGCTGAGTCAGCCAGCACCTTCACTTGGAATCTTGGTGGTCCTACAGAGGGACTGGGTAGAAGAGATCAGACTCTCCCAGGCTCCAGGGAGGAGCTTTCATCCTATAATCCCATTCTCCAAGTATCTCATGCATTCTGCAGCCCCTCAGCATGGTTCTACTAAGTTCTCTTTTGCTTAGGTTAGAGTTAGACGGAGGCAGTGGGTCTGTGGGCATTTGATACTGAGGTTCACACTGTTCCATCCAAGAGCCCAGTGGGATGGGGGCAGATTTAGCCATTTGAGAAATAGAGTTCAAAGGTTTTCTGCATGAGCAAGATATTCCACAAGGTTTTCAAAAGATATTTGAGGCCACAGAGCCCTGTGGCAGCACTAGGTGGAGACGGGTTTACAGAACCACTGGGTTAAAAGTAAGGCATCTTTGGCTGCTCTAATTTGGCTGAGAGAAATTTCATTCTCCAGCTCAGCCTCTCTCTATGGGACAGAGCTGGATCTTGTCTCTAAACGCTGGCTTTCTGATTTCAAAGGTCAGTCGTCACCACGTGCATGTCAGCCACCTTCTTACTGCAGATCATAGCATGGCTCGCAGGGATTCAATATTTAAGCACGATCTGCTTGTCTAGACTTTTTATTCCTCTCCCTCTTTCCCTCCCTCTCATAGCACCTCTTACAGACTTCACAGATTCAGAATTTCCACTTTTCAGAAAAGGATGAACAAAGACGGCTTGGGGTGAACGTCTTGGAAATTGTCAGCAAGGATGCTGGTCATTCTCCTCGGGTACAGACAAGATATTTCACTGTTGCATCACTGGCCCAGATGCTGGGTGTTGGGAAGTGTGCAAATTTATCAGTGATGTGCTGAATTTTATGGATTTGAGTCCTCACGGAAATGTAGGAGGCACAGAGGTTAAAAGTGGAGTTTGCTCTCAAGCAGTCCGGGTTCAGCTCCCAGGGTATATATTATCTGCTAGCTGTATGATTATAATTTCTCTAAGCTTTATATTCATCACCTGTGAGTTGGACTCATAGTACCTACTCATGGAATTCTTGGGAGGATTAAATGACCCAGTGGTTGAAGGGTTTACAGCATATGTTTAATAAAATTCATTGTTATTTATGTGACTGACAGGCCCAGCAGGAACCAAATGACGGACTCCAGTTGGGGAACTTGGGAAAACTTATTAAAGGGGCTGTTTATACAGTGTGAGCAGGGTATAGGAAGATCAAAAGAGACAGTGTTCTCACCTCAGTTGTAACCACCCCCAGCAAGAAGGAGTGAGGGAGGGAGAGGACACCGGAACCTTGAGCTAGAGAGATGTTGACAGGACTCTCTGGCAAAGACTGAGCAGGTGTCACCTACCCAGGGTGACCCCTGGGGGAAGCTGGAGAATTGCTGTCCTGACACATCTGCCCCTTCCTCAGGCCTTCTCTGTGGGCGCTCCCGGCTGTCATCCCAACAGAAGCCAGAGGACAAGAAGAACCCAGAGGAGAACAGGCCAGAGTCCTGAGACAAAGATAGCTGGAAAAGGGCATAGAATAGGGCTAGAGAAATCCCTAGGCCACAGTTTCTGCTGGGCTTTCTGGAACTCCCGAAAGGAACTCAGAGGAAAGCTAAGGGCTTCTGGTGAATATATCATTGCAAGGTCATATAAAATGTCTTTTCTTCAGAAAAAAAAATCTGTGTTATTTAAGGTTTTATGAGTTAAGTTGTCATGGATTTAAAGTGTAATGAGGGTTTTTCTTTTTCCTGCCTCTCCACCTTGTTTTGGAAGAAGACTAGATTGGTTGAGGTAACCCTGTCTCTCCTTGCTTAGGTCTTTCCAGAAGTTTCTAATTCTGGGTGGGTCTCGCTGGTAGGTTCCTGCTTCCTCTGTGAGTATCTGGCCAATGACTTCAGCAGGAGGTCAAGATGACTTTGCTAGCGGAGCTAAGGATGGTGCTGCGATGCTCGAGGGAGGAGACACCATCACAGCTGGGCCATGAGCAGGCAGCTCTGCCTCTGAAGCTCAGCTAAAATTCAGCAGTGTCACTTACCTGACCGACAGGACCTCAGAAATAAAGGTCTTATCACATAAGACCTTCTAAAAACTATTGGTCTATTCATAATAAAACAGTTATATTTTAAATTTATGTAATTAATAAGCCACATTGCATTGAAAAAAATTTACTGTAACCTTAACCCCACCCAAATACTAGAAGACTGAGTATTTCTTATGACTTTAGCAAACTCGTTCAAAATGCTCACATGATTCTCCAATAGCAAGTGTTAAGCGTGAAATATTTGCGGAGACCCAGAAATGCCGACTCAGCACTTTCAGGCCTCCCTGTCCCCTAACTCTCTCACGCAGGCCTCTCTCACGGAGCTTGGTTCCCTGCAGACTGACAGCCTAGAGCTCCTCCAGGCCGTGGCCACTGAGCTCTTCCCTGAAATGAGATCTGGGAGGAACAGAGCTGTGTCCTCCACAACAACCTGAGGGAAGAGTAGACAAGTGTGTGCCCATTTTATAGATGGGATGGTGGAGATTTAAGGAGCTAAAAGATCTTACTCAAAATCACGAACCTAATGCCGGACATGGTGGCTCACGCCTGTCATCCCAGCACTCGGGAGGCAGAGACAGGAGGATTGCTGAGTTCACGGCGGCTTGCCTGGGCACCATAGTGAGCTCAGGGCCAGCCTGAACTACAAAGCGAGACCCTGTTTCAAAAAGCAAAAAAAAAAAAAAAAAAAAAAATCACAAACCTAGAAATCTATAAGGCCAATAGACCAAGGGTTTTCAAATCCTAAGTCTGGGATTTTAGAAAGGAAATTGATTGTATGTACTGTTTACTATGCTCTGTATTCATTTCTGTTATGATTGTAATAGCTCACAAACTTAATGTTTCAACACAACACAAATGTATGATCTTACAGCTCTGGAGATTAAAAGGCCTAAACTAAAGGTCAACAGGGGTGGTCCCTTCTGGAGGCTCTGACTGAGACCTGTTTCCTAGACCTTTCAGCTCCTTGTGGCACCTGTGTTCCTCTGCTCATGCCTCATCTCTGTCTCCAAGGCCAACAGTGTGATGCCTTCAGAGTGCTTTCTGACTTCCCTCCTGTCTTCACACTTCCTGCACTTGGATCTCAGTGCCCCCTAAAAATGATGCTCACCCCAGGATGCCAAGTCCTCTATGCATCTCAGGGTCCTGAGCTTCACCAAGTCTGCAGAGTCGCCATTACCTGAGTCACATACACATGTGCTCCAGGGATTAAGACGTGGAGGTCTTTGTTCGCCTTTAACTGATACCCCTGAGGTATGAGATTCATTAGTTATTAATATTTCTGCAGCAAAGTGTATGAATGATTCATCCAAATAATGTGCATCAGGGATCAGCCAACTACACCCTTGGGCCACATCCCCTGTGCTGTTCCAAAGCCAGTTTCACAGGAACCCGGCCAACCCTGCTCACTGTGGCTGTTTCCCTGTGAAGCAGCAGAGCTGAGTTGTGCTGATTGTCTGTGTGACCTCAAAGTCTAAATCTGGTGTTCTGCAGGAAATAAAATTAACAAACTTTGGTGCGCATGATCTTTCTAGATACTTCAAGTCACTTTGGCTACTAAACAAGCTTTTTGTAAATCTACCAAAACACTTCTGGTTTTTAAGACTGTGAAGTTTAGAAGTCTAAGTGATGGAACAAGGATAGTTTGTTAGTGAAAAAGTACAGGACACACCCTCTGATCATGGCCAAGCCTTGATTTTAAAGCAAACAGTCTATAACCCCTTTCCTCTGTATTGAGCAGCGAGATCTATGCCTTTGTTTGATACTGCTTAGATCACAGACACCAGAAGCTCACAGCAAACATGGGCCTGAGGCTCATGCAGTTTCTGGATCTAATGATGCCAGCACTGAGCCACAGACCCCACCTTCCCTGCTTCCGTGATGTCTCGCTCACTCACCTCTGCCCGCTGATGCATCCAGGCTGGTTCTGGATGGTGTTTGAGATTTGCCTGCTGATTTGGTCTCTCCCTCCTACGAAATGAGGAAAGACAGCTGGGTCCAGCAAAGTGCACTGTAGCACAGCTGGGTAGAAAGTGGCCAGGCTGGGACACGAACTGAGGTCTCCTAACCTTTCCAGTGATTTTCTTTTCCTTCACTGCCTGGTACTCAGTTCTGGCTCAGGGCCAGTTAGGACTCACACAAGCAGCCTTTACTGGCTCATCCCAGCCATGTCGGTCTTCTTTTCCACTCGACTTTGCTTTCCCTGAAGGTCACCAGTAAATCACTTGCTTAAATAATCAGCACCTTCACATGTTCAGCAGCGGTCCCAGGTGTTGTAATCTCTCTTGGCTTCCTTTGATGCTCTGGAGAGAACCTTTCTTGGAGATCTTCCAAATTCAGGGCTGCGAACTTGTTAGCACACAAATTTAAGACCATGTCAGACCTTGGCTTTCAAAATCATCAAAGCTCACCCTTTCTCTAGCTCAGGGTTGAATGGTGACGGTGGATGAAGGGGCCTGGGTTGTGGTTGATCTGTTCTAGATGGCGTTCTGCAGACTTGTTGTTAGAAGAACTTTTGGCCCTGGAATGATGATCGACTGACATCATTCTCCCCAAGGTCATTCCTGACGAAATTCCAGAAGAAAATCAAAGAATAGCATCTACCTTAATTAGAAAGGGTATAAAATCTTTTCCAGCTGTTGGACTTTGGTGAGGGCCATAAAACTTCCCAGTACCTTCTCTCTGACTTGAGCATAGCTAAACGTCATCCATAAAGTATCCACCATAGGGATACAAATCACTTTGTAATTAGAATCCCATACATAGGTTCGGGGAGATGGGCCGAGAAGACTCCCATATATACCGTTACATCTTCCTTTCAAAGACATTTCAAAGAGTGGACGTCTCCAGAAGCTGGATGCCTGTTTTCTGAGCATTTAAATGTGGTTACTGTTTTCATCACTACTTGGTTCCTTCAACAAGTATATGGTCACTGATGTAGTCCAAAAGTCATACTTGGAAGAGGTTTGGTACAGGAGGGAGAATTTTAATTTTTCTGTAACTGCCATCACTAACTGCCCTCCATACATTCCAAGGATTGTATAAACTGTGTACAAATAGTGAGCTTCCAGGCCGGAGATTTAGCTCAGTGGTTCCGGCGCCTGCCTCACAAGCGCAAGGTCCTGAGTTCGGTCCCCGGTAACCACATACAATGCTGGGCATGGAGACTCACGCCCACCAGCAATCAGCACCACATACCACAGTGCCGGGCGTGGTGGCTCACGCCTGTCATCCCAGCACTCAGGAGGCAGAGGCAGGAGGATTGCTGAGTTCAAGGCTTGCCTGGGCCACATAGTGAGCTCAGGGCCAGCCTGAACTACAAAGCGAGACCCTGTCTCAAAAAAATTAAAAAATAAAAATAAATAGTGAGCTTCCTGGCAGATGCTCTTTTAAGCCATCTCTTCCCCTCCATGACATTGTTCCCAAGCATTTCTAGAAAGACATTTGGAGGAATCACAGACTGGAATTTGGATAAACTTACTGAAACTGTGAGATTTGTACACTTGAGTAATTGGCACGTCATCTTTACCATTTCACTCAATGGGCCTTTCCCCTTGTATACATATATAAATATAATGTCATAGGCCAAAGTCCCATAGTCCCTCAGCTGCTTTATCCAGGACACCCACTCCTTCATATGAGAGCTTCGCCTGGATTGGCCTAAAGTTTCTGTGAGGCCCTTGCAAATGTTATTTAATTTCTTCATTCACTAATCGTGTTTGGACACCTAGGAGTATGCCGAGTTCTGTGAGGAATTTAGCATTTCTACTGCAACTATACCTAGTATATAGGCCTGGTATAGAACTGCTTCCTCTGATGTAAGTACTTTGTATATGTTACATCATTAAATTATCCCAAGACTCCTGTAAGGTAGGTGCTGTAGGGTTATTACACTTCACAGAAAAGGAAGCTGAAGCAGGAATGAGTAGGTGACTTGCTGATGCTCACACAGCTAGCTAGGGAGCATCAGGGCTCAGCAGAAGGCCAAATCGTTTGGGCTCAGTGTCCCTGCTTCTAGGCACTGCACCACACAGAACTCAGCAAGGGATACATGCTGTCTGCTTCACAGTGCTAAGGAGGGCTGCCAGTTTCCACACCAACAGGGACAGGCAGGAAGCCTTAAGGAGCAAAATAGGCTGGTCAGGATTATGGCGAATGGAGAGCTTGGTCTTTTTCCCAGGGCAGAGGGGGAGCCAGTTGTCACATCCAGCCCATTCCAGCTCCGGAATAGACAGGCTTAGCATGACCGGGTTGGCCAGTATGCCAAAAGAAGCCAGAAAATCAGTTTCAAAAATCTAAAATGTCTTACTAAGAAAAAAAAAAACAAGAAAATTTTTCAGGCTTAGCAAATACCCATAAGCCAAGTGTTTTGGCTGTCAGTTTGAGGCTTTCAGTTGTGACCTCAAGAGGGGTTACAGCACTTATATGCTGCTCCCTACAATGTGATGTGCTAGTTCTGTGTCCTGACAGAGCTAAGTGAGACAAGACTACTGGCTTTCGGAAAAGCGGGGGGCGCTACTGCCAAGTGGCACCCTGGAGGGGTTGTGGTGTTAACAGGCTATGAAGAGAGGCCCAGGTTTAGAAAAGCAGGGGGAAGTCAGGGAACAGCAGTTGCCTGCGCTTGGCCCCTGGGAGGCCTGGTGTTCAGCACAAGCACCAGAGCTGTGCCATCCGACCCTCCCCTGAGCCGAGCCCAGCAGGCTTACGGCCCGGCACCGCTGATGGCCGTGCAGCCCTGTGGCCGGTCCTCAAGCCGTGGGAAGAGCCACAGCCTGCGGGCTAACCAGGAATCCCTTTGGTACAGAGCCGCATGTTGGAGCTTTGACTCTGCCAAGCTGTGGGAGGTTTTCACATGGAAGTAGCCTCCTCAGAGTTGGGCCAACAGTTCTGGAGCAGAAAAGTTGGAGTGTGGATGAAATAGGCCAGGGACTGGTTAGGAAAGAGGGGAGAGAATCCTATGAGAGGAGCGGGGCAGAGGGAGGAAATGAAGACCAGGGTGCAGACTGCAGAGAGGTACACCAAGGAGGGGCTGAGCTGCAGGACAAGTGCAGGGGGCGCCCTGCCGGTGACACTAGGAGAACAGCATAAATCGTCGTCACACTGCGGCTTTGGAGGCCGGTGGTGCTTTCAGGCACCTCCCTGGGAGGGAAGCGGGCCCTGAGGACTGTGACCATACTGTATGCTGCTCTGGGGACAATTTGTGGGAGTCTACGCACAGCTTGAGGGAGCAGAGCCCAGGCAGGACAGATGGGTTCGCTTCAGAAAAGGAACATTCACATTAACCATGGCAACTTTATGGTACAAAGGGAGGAGCCCAGGGGTACAACCAGGGCCAGCTCCAGATGGAGGGCAGTACTACCTAACATGTCCCAGGCGCGTAGCAGGAACTCGGTAAATTATTCCCTTTAAACCTCAGGCTACGCCTGTACGTAAAATATTCTAATTACTCCCACTTTACAGACAAGGAAACAGAAAGCTTAGGAACACTGAGTAATTTGTGGGAACTGTCAAAAGCAGAGTCTGGGGCTTGTAAACCAGACTGTATCCAAATCAGGATGTTTTCTAGACATCAGCCCAGTCTCAGTGAGGTGCTCTTTCCTAGTTGTTTTTCCTGTCCTGCTATCTAGGTGCTTTGAGATATGGCTTTATTGGGTCCCCGACCTGACAGACTTCTCTCAGAGCCCTATTTATACAGCAAGCACGTGGCTTGTCCTAGAATTAAAGGTGCCATCATGCCAACCTTGAGTAATACTCAGAAAACTCCCATGTTAAAGAATTTTTGTTTCTCAAGACAGGGTCTCACATTGTGGTTCAGGCTGGCCCCGAGCTCACTATGGAGCCCAAGTGCTGGGATAGCAGGCAGAAGCCAGCATGCCCACCACTGTAGTATGTGGTGCCAGGGATCGAACTCAGAGCCTTGCACTTGCAAGGCAAACGCCAGAACCACTGAGCTAAATACTTGGCCAAGAATATTTTTTTATGGCTAGTGTATTAGGATTGTCCAGAGAAACAGGCCAGTAAGAAAAATATCTGCAGCTATGAGTTTTGATAAAAATACAGTGAATATTTAAATTTTAAAAATGTATCCTAGTAAAGACAGTGTTCTCAGAATACTGCCCTTCACTTCCAACACACTTATCCCATTGTCCTCACCACTTTCAGAAGCCGCTCTAGAAGTCCTCTCCCATCTCTTTACAAGGTGGGCTTTAAAAAATGCTGCTGCCCAGGCCCAGCTGTGGAAAAGCAGGCCTGTGGAAACACCACGGTGCACCCTCATCTACTTTTTCCTCTTGACTTGCTGCTGCGAAACTTCTGGCTCTCCCCCAAAGTCAAAATGGTCACAAAAGGTAAACAGTTTGAATTGGCTCAGGACACTCAGGCAGCTGTGACCAGCGATCGCCCAAGGCTTTCCAGAGCTGCCTCCAGAAGTGACAAGAGCAATGAGATGTGTTGGAAGCAAGAGGAGCTATTTTAAAGGGGTGTGTCTTTTATTGTAATACGTTTTTTAAAAATTAAAGATTGATTGTATGATACTTCATCTATGGTAAACACATGTGGTCAGGAGATTTATTAGAAGGTACTGGCTCACGGGAATGGAGGCTGTGAAATCCTACCATCTGCCACCCACAAGCCAGGATGGAGAACCAGGAACGCTGAGGGCAGGAGGCCGATGAGCCAGCTCAGAAGTCCAGCGGACTAGACTCGGGCTTCCTCTGGCTGGTGTTCTGTGCGGATACTGGCCACCCATGCTGATGAGGCCACGGGCTCCGCTCGCGTCCTGACTTCCCTGTTACTGTCTCCAGAACTCCCTTCCAGACTCATCCGTTAGGTAGTGGGGCGTCACGGCCCAGTTATGCTACCCTGTAAACTTAATCATTGGAACTGGGATGGGAAATCACATTGCAGCCACCCCGTGAGTAGTAAAGCTGGACTTTTGTAGTGGCAGAGACATAAATTAGTCCCAGGCCCGGCTTCAGCACGTTTACTGGATGCGTGATCTGTAGTAAGTCATTTCAGCTCTCTGATCTCTTACATTTCAAGTCCGTTTCAGTAGATTCAACGGGGATTAAGTCATCTTTTAAGTCTATATTCTTTTTTTTTTTCCCCAAGTCCTCCTTGCAGTCTTTTTCCTCCTTCCTGTTGTCCTTTGGAAGTAAGATAGACTTACTTTTTTATGAAAGGATCAAGCAGTAAATGTGTTAGACTTTGTGGACCATCCGGCCTTTGTTATAAACACCTAACTCGGCAGTTACACACAATGTAGATATAGGGAGGAAGAAAGTGTAGACCAAGTGTGAACAAACGGGTGAGGTGTGCTCCAGGAAGTTTATTTCTAACATCCAGCAGCAGGCTGGATCTGGTCCAGGGGTCTGAGTCTAGACCCTTGGCAGTATAGGGGCCAAACTGACAGTTTCAGGAGTGAAAGGTTCGAGGATGGGGTCAGAAAGTACAAACTTCCTAGTGTGAGGAAGGGATCTCCATACCTCTTTTCCTTCTGCATCCTACTCAGTTTTAGCAAACAAGGACAACTTGGTCTCTAAGGAAATGTGGAGAAAGGAATTCTGAGTCAGTTTCTTGAAGATGAGAGTTTACCTTGGCTTGGAGATTCACTAGAGTCAGATTAAGTTCATAGTACATCCATGCTGGTTTAAAAAAAGAAAAAAAAAAGCTAGGATTTTCACCACACTTAGAACAAGCTTCACTCCTGACTTGTGGAAGGACCTAGGGTCCCAAGCGGCTGCTCACCCTCTGCCTCTGGTAGCCACAGACCAGGAGTGGTGATTCTGCAGATGAACTGCTCCTCGGGGCTCGGTTCCACTGCCTCCTGGCCTGTGCTTTATTTTTAAAAGCACTGGGCATTGACATGTTCCTAGTTGAATTTTTGAAAGAGCTTCTTAGTATGGGTTTCTTGGGTTTTCTTGACAAGATTCATTCACAGGATGCCACAACTAAAAAGACGGGCATGCTCCCTGTCCTCAAGGCTATTCTTAATCTACCATTTGATGTTTGTCACTAACTGTGAAGTCAGCGAATCCCACCCACAGGGACTTCCAGGTCCCATGCCAAGACTGTGCTGAAATTGGCTACATGTTCACCGGGGACATTTTGCTCCTTTGGTTACCGAATGACTCTCTCAGCTCCAGTTTTTCTGGGTGCCTCTCTCCTAAGGGAGCTAGATTTGCTTCTGTTGCTAAGGCCTGTGGTTACAGGCTTTTTAATCTGAGCCACTGACTTTGCATGGAGAAGGCTCGGTGTAACTTGCCCTTTCTGCAGGGTTCAGATAGCCACGATGCAGATTTTCACTGAAATTGGGATAACTCCTGGACTGGAGCCCAGCATTTCGAATTGGGGCCTCTGGGAGGTAATTGGGTTAGATGGGGTCCTAACAGTGGTCCCTGATGATAGGATTACTGCTCTTATATGACCAGACTCCAGAGAACTTGTTCTCTCCCTGTCCTTGTCCTCCTCTTCTCTCATGAATTCTTTCCCTCTCTCCCTCACCCTTCTCTGGCTCTTCTTCCCTTCTCTCTCATTCCATCTTTATTTTCACTCTGCCTTTTCTCTGAACTCTTAAACTCATAGACTCAGTTCACGTGAGTTCACAGAGAGATGGTGGGTGGAACAGAGGCCTCGTTGGGAACGGAACCTTTCTTTATACTGGATTTCTTGATCTCCAGACCTGTGAGAAAATAAAGGTCTATTGTTTAAGACACTTCGTCTGTGGTATCAGGTGACTCATAGAGAGGCTAAAACGGAGTTGATCTCACTCTAACTGGAAACCAATTCCAAGGGTGACGGGAAGGTAGCTCTGGGTCCCATCTACACCTCTGCAATTAGAGCTTCTCCAACTGCATGGCCAGGCAGTGACTGTGGGGAGGGTTGGGGCCTACAGATGTCTACAGTGGACTGTCAAGAGTATTTCTAGGAGTATTTGGAGGGAGCCTGCCATATGCATTACAGGATGTTTGGCAACTTTGGCTTGCCCACAAATGCAATGACCCTTGTAGGTCTTAGAACCACTAGAACCTGCTGCAGACATTTCCCAGCATCCCCAGGACTGAGTGGTACAGCCCTTTGTTGGATCCCCAGGGTCTGATATTTAACCATTCCCCTTCAGATTTTGTAATGTGTCCAGTGGTCAGTGGTCAGAACTGTCCAGGAAGCTGGAGAGTTTTTCGTTCCCTTGGAATCTGGTGAAAAGGTGAACTGGTTTTGGAAGATGTCCAGAGCAGTCAAAGGTAGCAGGTAACATGTCTGGACTCCAGATATGGAGAGGCACAATGGCATGTATCCAATGGGTTTTTGCCAGTATTGTACTTTGAGAAATTATTTAACTGAATTCTTGCCTCCAGACAAAATACATTAAACGTATAGAGAGTGCCACCATTTTCTCTGGCTGACCCTCTCCCATTTGTCTTAGTCCCTGCTTCCAAAATGACCTTTCTTAATTAGTCTTGATTCAGTTTGTGCCACCTTCTCCTTGCCAGACACCCACATTTATTATCCTAGGAGACAGTGTAACCTGCAGTGGTTTGGACATGGAGTCCTGGAATTGGATAATGTTTTTTCATCCCACCTCTGCCCTGTTAGTTGTGTAAACTCTTAGTAGAGTAACTAAATGCAATGCTTGTTTTCCCAATTTATAAACCAGGAATGGCAATAAAGTGCCTATCTCTTTGGGTAGTTGGGGAAGGGATTCCTTGGATTCAGGAGGATGAAAAAATAATAATCCCCTGTCTAAAAGGCTCCCTTTACAGTATACACCTTGAATTTACCAAGATGTGTAACATTCACACATTTCTTTTCCATTTGGGGGTTAGATTATTTAATGCTCCAGTATAAAATACAAACATTGGCATAATCCTGGATAACAGAGATGACGATCTGATGACCTTTGTGTCTCTGGCACCTGGCCCACAGAAGGTGGCACTTAATGACCGTTGAATGAACAGTGTCCAGCTGTTGTGATGAGTCTCTCCCAGGAGGAGCAATAGCAGAGTCTTGAGCAAGTGCTACACGTCAGGCTGGGTTTGCATGGTGACACTGCAGGTAGCAATGGGCCATGCACAGTGGTGGTCCCATCAGGTTACAACAGATCTCTGATGTTCCTGTGCCGAAGGGACATCACACCTGTTGTAATATCGCAGCACAGTGGCTACTTACAAGTCAGTGCTGGTCCTGGTGAAGATCTACTATGCTGCCCGTTGTATAAAACTATAGCATATATGATGATGAAGGGTGCGGAAGACTTGAGAATAACCATAAAAACTCTTGTGCTACTACTTGACAGATTATCCATGCTATATAATTTTATCATCCTTTGTGCACGTTCTCTTATATAAGAAATGTATGCTGTGGGAGGTTAGCAGTGACTTTACACACCTTGTGTTTGAAGAGTCTCTTGAGAGCGTCCTTTTTTCTTATGCTTGACTTGATGCTCTGCCTTTCTTCTGCTCACGGTCCAAGGAACGATAGGTGACACGTGTCCCGCACAGCCTGGGTGCTATGCTGGCACACTCAGCGATGCCCACATGAGTCCTCTCGACACGCATTTCTCTATTTTCCCACCGTCGAGCAGTACACTGCTATCCGCTGGGTTACTTAATGCTGGCAACGGCCCTCTAATGTTAGGGAGTTGTGTCATTACCCAGGAGGCTGAGGCTGAAGAGAGATGAAATCGCCCGAATTTACACAGTGTGTGAATGTGACCCTGGAAGAAAACAGTTGCCCGAAGAAATTAAACGATAGCCCTTGGTTTGCCTGGGTGAGGAGGAGCTGGGGTGGCACTGGTGAGTGGCAGATTTTCTCCAAACAACAGTTGCACAGGACGTCATCTGCTCTCAATTTCCACTTTGGTTGTCCTCCGTGGCAGCCCTCCAGCCCGGCACACGTGCTCAGGCTAGTGGCCAGGAATTAAATTTATTTGCAAGCCCAGAGTTCAGACACATACATAAATCACACGTATACAGCCTCATTCCTCTGTTCAGCCCCAAACGGCCAAGTACGCCTCGGAGTTTTACAGGCTGTTCACTCGTCCGGAACCGCCTGATCTTGCCCGGTGCCTTCAGTGCCACCCCCGCGCCTACCCCACATGCAGGCTGCTCGCACCAGGCGGTGGCACGTGCCCTTCTGCTGTAGCTCTTGACCTCTGCCCATGTCGCCCTTGCATCCTGTTCGGTCTCCTGTCATCACACGTTGCTCATCGTTATCGCATGTACTCTGCTGCTGCCCGGTGCCCTTGGGGGAAAGTCTGACCCGAGGGGACCTACAGGGCCCTTTCCACTTGGCTTCCCACCACCGTCCGGCTCCTCTCCCCTCCTTTCATCTGCCCACTCTCCCTGGGTTTCTTACAAAACGAACAGGACACGTTGATCCCTCTCTCATCTACACTACCCTGAAGGCAAGGCTGGGGGATTGGAAAACATTTTGTCCACCACTGTGACTGTGATCTGGGGACTGGACAGACATCAGGTGACTTCTCGCAATCCCACCACTGTGTTTTCTCAACTTTGGAGCCGATTTCTGCTTTGTATTTACTTCGGTCGCATGATATAGACACCTGTCAGGGGACATTTTAGGGAGAGTCACAAGATGGAAGATCCACAGATGCTTCACACAGATTGGAGAAAAGACCTGCTTCCCCCAGACTGTGACATTTCTGGAGAAACAAAAAGTCCAGTAGACTGAAAGCATCTTGAGAAAAGGGCCTTCTCTGGAGTCTTCTACAGAAGATGGCATTTGCTGAACTGGATGGAAGGGTGTGGAGTCTGCTTAGGGTATTTTAGGAATGAGGAAAGAAGGAAGAAATGAAGTTGACATTTGTTGCACATCTATAATGATTGCTCACTGTGCCAAGTGTTTTTATAGTTTGTTCTTTCCTTTGCTCCACACAATACTACGAGGAAAATGTTTTCCCATGTCAAAAGGGAGGGAACAGCCCCAGAGAGGTCAAGCAAATGGCCTGGGGTCACAAAGCTAGTAAGGGGAATGTGCCTCATCTTATTTAACTTGGGTCTCATTTTCTACCTCTAATGCTGGTGTCATAATGAAAGTTAGCAAACCAATCTCTACTTCAGGCCTGTGTCCCTTTCCCTATTCTCACAAGACACATTTCCCAGTCTCTCCCAACTATCTCTTGGTATCTGAAGACCTTACAGCTCAAAGTTCAAATTGTGCCACACTTCAAATGTTTTGGAAAGTGGGCAAGTATATAGGCTTGTTCATGGAACTGCAGTATTGATCTGTGTTTGGAATTCCCTATCTGGACATTCAAGAAAGTGTCAGAAATCCAACTGGATGATTCTCTCTCTCTCTCTCTCTCTCTCTCTCTCTCTCTCTCTCTCTCTCTCTCTCTCTCTTTCTTCCTCTCTTCCTCCCTTTCTCTCTTTCTTTCTTTTCTTGATACTGGGAATTGAACTCGGGCCCTTATGCTTCCAAAGTAGGCGCAGTACCACTTAAGCTAAATCCCCGGCCCCTTCTGGATGATTTTCTTGTTTCACTCCAGTGTACCTGCCTTATACAATCACTGTTCTTTTGTCTTTCCAGGACTGAAAATACTTGGGTTGTTGAACTATTTCTAACAAAGAACATTTATCTGTTTTTTTTTAAAGGAACTTAATTTTTTCAATACGGAAATATATTTGGGGGATTTAATTGCTGTAAATATATGGAAATAGGACCACTTGGGTTATATGTTACCAGTTGCCAATTACTCACACGCTTAAACAATCTGTCTCCTTTCAAAGTCTGACAGTTGGTGGAAAATCTTGGCACATGAGAGATTGTGATTGTTTTCCGACATTAAAACTCAGTGCTCAGTGCATCACTGCCTCTCCTAACTGACTTGCTCCAGCCCTGTTAAGGCCTTCGCCTGGCACTGCCCACGGACATCTCACCCCGCGAGGCTCACCTGGGTCCGTGCTGCAGGGGACGGGATGGGACGCTCCCTGCACTCTGGGGCTGGCAGCTGTTCTCCCCTGGTGCAGAGAATCCATCAGCTGCCGGGGGAAGGCAGTGAAGCGTACGAGACCCAGGAACTCACTCTATTTCCTAGCAACCGAGGGAAACTGTCTCTCCTCTGTCAGTGGGAGTGTGCGGATTTATGTCAGCTACAAATGCCCGTTATCACCATAATAAACCATATATTTGCAGGCGGTATTTACAGCCAGCTAATCGTGGCACTCCATCCTGGCAGCCCCCAAGCTGGCTAGTTTCCTATTTGGAGCCCCCCAAAATACGATTAGGTGGCTGCTGAGTCCTAATTTAGTTAACAGCAGTGCCTGACAAAGCTACTAACCGCCTAATTATGAAGGAAGATTACTGATACCATTAATTGAATGGCTGTAAAACTCCGGTGAAGTCAGATGGTAGTAAAGTCCATTTTCAATTTACTAGGCTATTAAAAGTATTTCCGGCTATAAAATAAACAGACACAAAGCATACTAAACAGGCTAATATGGAAACATAAAAAGAGAAGGGAGAAGGTTGTCGTAGCAATTAGTGGCCATGATTAGCTGTGCCGCAGACCCTGTGGTGGAAATTAAAGATTAATTTATGACAGCTCTGGTGAGGGAGGTTTGCTGGGGCCTGTTCTGCCAACGGGTGGGCCGGCCACTTGTCATTAGAACTGCCTCAGTTCCCGGCATGGGCTGAGAGGCCTTCAGTCTCCTTGAGACATTGTCTCCGTTACCTGTGACTGAAAGATGTTTCTGCGCCTAGCTGATACATTTCCTTTCTGGGAGCTTCAGTTCAGGAACCTGGTTGTCCCAAGACACCCTATAAATGATTTGTCCCAGCGTCATGTCCTACCAA